>VDFB02085059.1:0-19932 GCA_007258455.2 Sequoia sempervirens | reverse complement strand
AATAGATGTGATCTTGATTTGAGCTAGTTGCTTGTGTGCTTGAGCTAGTTGTTTGCCTACTTGATCTAGTTGCCTACTTGCTTGAGCTGGTTGCTTGTGTGCTTGAGTTGGTTGCCTACTTACTTGACCTAGTTGTTTACGTGCTTGAGCTACTAGCTTGTGTGCTTGAGCTGGTTGCTTGCTTACTTAAGCTATTTACCTGTGTGCTTGAGTTGCTTGTTGCCTGCTTGAGCTACTTCCTTGTGTGCTTGAGCTACCTGAGTTACCTCCTCTAAGCAATGAAGGACAACTTATCTTAAGAGCCAGAATTTATCATAGACACTAGAGAAAGGAATTTGAGGAACAGGATTGTTACAAAGTTTTTAATCAAATGGAGGGGACTTCCTGAAGACAATGCTACATGGGAAAGAGAAGAAACCATCAAAGCGTTTAGAGATAAACAAAGTCAAGAAGGGCAAACCCCTAAGAGTTCTTGACTAAAACAAGAAACAAACTAACTATTGTATGTAATTCTTTTTGCTTTCAATATAAGCTAATGAGTCATTTCCTTGCAGGATAAGGTGTCCAGAAGACCTAGAAGAGGTTAGATGTAACGAAATGTTACAATCTCTTTCCAAGGTTATAAGGCTAGATAGACCTAAAGGTGTCTAGAGGACCTGGAAGAGGTTAGATGTAACGAAATGTTACAATCTCTTTCCAAGGTTATAAGGCTAGATAGACCTAAAAGTGTCCAAAAGACCTGGAAGAGGTTAGATGTAACGAAATGTTACAATCTCTTTCCACAGTTATAAGGCTGGATAGACCTAAAGGTGTCCAAAGGACTTGGAAGAGGTTAGATGTAACGAAATGTTACAATCTCTTTCCAGGGTTATAAGGCTGGATAGACCTAAAGGTGTCCAAAGGACTTGGAAGAGGTTAGATGTAACGAAATGTTACAATCTCTTTCCAGGGTTATAAGGCTGGAAATACCTAAGAATAAGGTGTCTAGAAGGCCTCGGAATGGATTAGATGTAACGAAATGTTACAATCCTTTCCCGGGATAAGACCTAGAAGAGGTTAGATGTAACGAAATGTTACAATCTCTTTCCAGGGTTATAAGGCTGAATAGACCTAAAGGTGTCCAAAAGACCTAGAAGAGGTTAGATGTAAGGAAATGTTACAATCTTTTTCCACGGTTATAAGGCTAGATAGACCTAAAGGTGTCCAGAGGACCTGGATGAGGTTAGATGTAACAAAATGTTACAATCTCTTTCTAGGGTTATAAGGCTGGATAGACCTAAGAATAAGGTGTCCAAAAGGCCTGGGAATGGATTAGATGTAACGAAATGTTACAATCCTTTCCTGGGATAAGACCTAGAAAAGGTTAGATGTAATGAAATGTTACAATCTCTTTCCAGGGCTATAAGGCTAGATAGACCTAAGAATAAGGTGTCCAGAAGGCCTGGGGATGGATTAACGAAATGTTACAATCCTTTCCCGGGATATGACTTGGAAGAGGTTAGATGTAACAAAATGTTACAATCTCTTTCCAGGGTTATAAGGCTGGATAGACCTAAGAATAAGGCGTCCAAAAGGCCTAGGAATGGATTAGATGTAACGAAATGTTACAATCCTTTCCCAAGATAAGACTAGCATTCCAGACAAGAGAATCAAGAGATGAAGAACCTGAAGCGAAGAAGACCGCGTGTTGCTTGAGGACAAGCAAGAACAAGCGGGGGAGACTTGCGATGTCCCCATCATAAAAGAACATGCAAAGATAAGTATATATTTCATATATTTATATTTTAATACACGTTCAGATAGAGTAATCATTATATTCTCATTTAAATTATATATATAAACGTGATTAACTTGTGTGTCATTGGTGACAGATTAGAAGAAGAGATCCTAGAAGAAACGAAGATGTTTTTGCTTGAGGACAAGCAAATTTGAGAGGGGAGGATTGTCATGTCCCTGAAATTGTGCCATTTAGACAACAAAGAAGCATATCTAAAATTATTAACCACTTAATTATAATTGTTAAAAACAATATAAATATTAAAATAATATTATAATCATTATCATATAAATATAAAATGAATATTACATAAAATAATATTATATAAAATGAATATTAAATAAATATAAAATATAAACATAAAATAAATATTGAAAATATATATAGAATTAAAATAAAATAAAGATAACCTAAGACATTGAAATATAATTAAAATAAAAAAACAAAATAACAATTATCAAATATAAAATAATAACAGATATTATAACTATAAAATATAAACTAAAATTATTATGTTAGGAAAGGTCAATCCCTTTGGAGAAGGTCACCTTTTTTGGAAGGTGTATACGTATGAAACATTGTGTCTTTTTAAATGGATAACAATTCTTAGAAGGCATAAATAGGGATCAATGAATAAAGAAAAAAAAAACACAAATTCTAATTGCTAGCTAGGCATAGATAAGTATTGGTGGCTGAATATAGAGTAAAGGAAATTCTGCAGGGAGATAGAGGTCTGCTGGTCAAATCATCTTTGGAGGGAAGAAATATATTATTCAATCTGAAATTTGGAGGGCAAGCAATTGGGAACATTTTTGAGTATATCAACAGTTTTATTAGGAAGACAAATGATAAACAATAAGATCGATTGAAGAAGAGATTATAGAGAGCAGCAGACTAAGGTAAGGAAAGGTTGTGTTATACCCAAAATTAATTTTTTGGCATTTTGCTTAAATTGAGCTAAATCATGTAAAAATGTCGTCAAAAGTTTGTTTTAGGTCAAACCAAACATAAGGTCTTTGTAAGTTTTTGTCAAGGAACATATGTGCAAATTTTCAAAAAATTGAAAATTAGGGTTCATAACCCTATTTTCAGGGAAACCCCTGAAAATAGGACCTTCTCGGAAATGATTGAAAATGATTTTGATAGGATTAATCGACTTCACGATCACATTGATCAAGTCAAAATCATCAATAGACATATTTTACTCTGGTGGGTCTATTTCTATTTTTCAGGAACAAAGTTAGGAGCTCTATAGCCATTAATGGCAGATTGGCCAGTACTAGGTCCTGAAAGCTAAGCTTCAAAAGCTTCAATGATGCAACCATGGCAAAAAAGGTCTAAAAAGATGTTGATGAAGGAGATTCTCGAAACCAAAAAAGATCAAAATTTGGCTAACTCTGAAAATGCTATGAAGGAGAAGCTAACTCAAAGTGCTAAAAGAGCCCTTTCCAAAGAAAGGAGCCCTTCAATCTCAGGGAGCAAACACGGTCCTTTGATTCATCCAAGACAGTCATCCTCGACGTTCTCCTGCTGGCTCGACAACGTAACAATCAGCAAGATCATCTTATGAAGTGATCTCCACCAAATGTTAGCACAGTACAAAGAGGTAGTTATGAAAATCATCAAAAATGATTGTCCAGCATGAGAAAAAGCACCCTTGTCAAGCAAAGGTGCCCTTGAATGAGGTGGTCAAGATGTAACTCATTGAGAATGTAATGAGCCGGACCAATTTTTTTTTTTTTTTTGACAATAGTTACAATGCAACACACACCCATTAAGGTTAGCTCCAAAACCAAAATGATGCAGAAAGTAACTCTAACCAAGAATGCGCCCTAAGACCCGATGAGGGAGGAGGGGCGAGCATATGGTCAGAGGATCCCTATGAGATAGTTGAACTGAAAATAACTCTAACCAAGAATGCGCCCTAAGACCCGATGTGGGAGGAGGGGCAAGCATATGGTCAGAGGATCCATGAACTAGGTGACGGCTCAGTTGATCAGCAGTATGAAGTACAATGCATTACAAAGTAAATAGGCGGCTTGTCGACCTCTTCCACTTTTCAACGTGCAATACAGGAAAGTAAATGTAGAAATGAAAGACTTGGAGCAAAGCTAGTCTCTTCCACAATCGTGGGAATTACAAGTGCTTAGCAAGTAAATAAGATAACTGACAGTACTATTGTTCAGCTTTACAATGAGGTAGAAATGCCTGCCAAGAACACAGAATTAGAAGTCTATCAATGTTGCAATAATGTGTAATATCTCTCCAATGTTCAACAAGACTTCCAAGACTCAAACCCAACTCCAATGACAAACTCCTACAATCTGATATGACTGAACATTGACTGAAAATGCATAACCAGCAACACTGTAACTCACTAAAATGCTCACCAAACTCACAATACCTCACCAAATGACCTCCAACCTGATGCAAAAGAACTCTAGGATGATGGCGACCATGTCAAGACTGAGAAACTGCAAACAAATGAAGTATTATTTTTGTGCATGCATTCCAAGGCACCACAAAGAGGTATGGCTCTCTTGGAAGGGCAATTTTGTGATATAAAATTCAGCTCTCAACTAAAAAATCTGAAATTTGCCAGGAAGGGTCGCCCCTAGCTAGAGAATGCATAAATGAAACACCCAGAACAAGATTATTTTTATTTTCTTACTTATGAGCAAAAACAACATTCAGCTACACTAAACCAGCAACTCCAAAACTGACAGAAAAATGCAAGAACTCAACTACAAAATGCACAACTACTCTCAAGGACCAAGAACAACCAAAATCTCAACTAGTTGCTATCTTTCAAGCAAGAAGTCAAGCCAAGGCTAGGAGGTATGCTTTCCTCGAAGCTATTCACTCACCATTTCGGCAGCATAACATTAGTGTAGACCAAAGATAACCAAATGAAGAGAAGAGGCCTCCTTTTATAAACTCTGAAAAGCATCTCCATAAGCCTCTAGAAAGTGCGCCCAAACCAGGAAGTCAAAATAATTCAAATTTGAAGTTGATTGCAACTCCCTCCAAAGGTGGCGTCCATTTTTCAAGAAGGCAAGTACTTTGTTTAAAATAAAATATATCTTTCGTCAAGTTGGCATCCCATCTCCTCAAAGCATATTTGACCCTTAGAAATATTTAATCACCTCCAAATGAGGCATCCACCCTTGAAGTCCCCTTTTTAAAAACATCTTTAAGCAAGGTTCCAATGGAGTTTCGGGATCGGGGACTAAGGACGCTGGGGACGTTGGCTCTAGAGGGAGATCTGGGGCCTAAGCTTGGGGACTATGTGGGGACTGGGTGGGATCTAAGCAAGGAAGGTACTGAAATACATATAGTACTTGAAAAATTAGTTATAAAAAGATGTATAACAATATAATTATAAAACTGTAGAAGCCTAAGGAATAAGTAAAGTTAACACATAAAAACAAAACTTAAAACTTAAAAAGTTTAAAGTTTAAACACAATAACACATTGCAATGATATATCATTTCATTGAACTAGTGAACCATTGAACATTGAAAATCAAAATGAAAATATAGACATTGAAAAATGCAACAAGAACTAGATGTTTCATAATCATGATTCATGAATCATAATTACAATCAACTATCCCTGTATCATCAATGTTCAAACTTCAAAACTTCAAAAACAGAGTACAAAATAGTAAATGCTAATAGTAAATGGCTCCAGGCTAATGGCCTCATGCCTCTGGAAGTCTCCTAGAAGTTTCCTTCGAGTCTCCCAGATTTTGCTTGGAGTCTCCTAGAAGTTTCCCTCGAGTCTCCTAGAAGTTTCCTTGGAGTTTCATTGGGTGGAGGGGACTTCTGGAAGTCTCTTGTTTTCCTCTGATCTCCCGGGGAAGCCTCTAAGTTCCCGGCACTCTGGGGACTTGGGGACTTCGGGGACTGCTGGGGAGGCGGAGGAAACGAGGGGATTCATGAGGGACGCTTCTCAGCGCCTCCCCTGCCTCTGAAACCCAAGTATTTTTAGACGCTATCCTCGGAACACTGCCTTTTAAATCATGAAGTTAGTTAAGGGGAAATAATATTAAAAATATAACATTATAACATTATAACATGTATCAACTTCTCTTCCAAAATGCATCAAAAGCTCAAAAACAACAATACCAACCGAACTGACTGAAGAGGAAAGCCAATTGTGCTGAAGCCAACAAGACCACTACCGAAAATAGAATTTACTAAAAATAGTAAATTCAGAAAGTTGCTCAAAACACCATGCATGCCATACCATTGTAAAGCTCTCTAAAAACCCATAAAGAATCCACAAACGAAACTCCAAAATCCAAGCAACAACCCCCTAGAAAATAGGAACCCACTTTTTGCTTCCTAGGCTCACTGCCTCCTGATACAACTTTCGCCAACTAATCGACGGATCGCCGAAGGGGACATTACAAAGAAATGTCACCACAGAGATTCCTTTGATCCCGTGCCTCGACAACGACCATGGAAGGCCTGGAGATGAGTCAAACGACATGTTGTTGGATCAACTAACATGCTGTAATCGAAGGATAAACTGCGAAGATGTTAAAAGCGACCGCCGGCCGTGAGAGTTCATCTTTTGAGGTACCCGACACCCATTAGTTGTGTATAATGAACTTGTTCAGCTATCAGCTAGCCTCTCGATCAAATCAAAAGCACTCTCATCGGACCTGCCAGGCAACCGGTGGAAGCAATCAAGTGGCAAACGTCCTAGAAAGAGATTGAATGTAAAACATGGTAAAACGTGCTAAGGCATGGGAAAAAGAGCCTTTTCCAGAGAAAGGCGCCCTTTATTTTGGGCCCTCAAATGCTGTCAGATGGCAGAAGGCTCTCCAGGATGACCTTCACCATTTGGGTCAATCTCAACAACGAAGCTGTCAGCACGAGAATCTGACGAGGCAATCAATCTAGAGCAAGGATCAAACAAAGGTCACTCAACGAAAAAATGATAAAAAAGCACTCAAACTCAAAATGGACTCCTAAAAAGGTCAAAGGCAAGTTTGTTGACTTCAGTTAAGATATTTTGGAGGCAAACTTGGCCAATTCACCCCACAATCAGTGGAAATCAACCTTTTGAACTCCAAATCAAGCCAAATCAGGTTTAGATCATGAGTTAGGTTCCCAAACTTCAAGGATTTAGGCTTGAGTCTATATAAAGTAGATCTAGGTGTCCCTCTTCATTATTTCTTTGCAAGTTGAAGATTCAAAACAGCAAGAAGCTCTCAAAGACGCCATTTTTAGATCTAGCAAGGGTTTTCAACAATTCTTCAATATTTCTTGAAGATTAGAGGCAGAGGAAGATTTCTAATTAGAGGTTGGATTCAGAGACAGATTTTCTCAGGGAATCAGATTAAAAACTTCCAATCCATCTTCTGTCTACTTCCTCTTTTCTTGTCTTAGGTATTCTTGCATGTCACACAAATCAGCAGGCTACCACAGATCTGATCAACTGGGCAGATTCAGAATAATTTTCTAGTGAAACCCATCTCGTTAGATTTTCCATAATCAACAAACTTGCTCCCCCTATTTTTGGGGGGTTTTCCAAAAAAGTTTCAAAATCAAAATTCTGAGGAACTGGGTTTGTTTAGCATTGAAGCACGAACAAAACCCATGTGCCAGATTTTTTCCGGAAAAATACTTCTCGACAGGGTGCTATATTTAAGGGTTTTCGAAAATTGTCTGAACAGGGTCAAGTGTGCAGTCAATCTTTAAGTTATTCAGGATGCAGTACTCTCAGGTACAATACAAGACCAAGACGGCCTTGTACCATGATTACCTGAAAACGACTGCCACGAACTTACATCAAGTAAACCTAGTGGTTGATACAAAAAACTTGGAGGGCATGAATCAGATCACGTTACAGAACATAGAAGAGTCTAGGCTGCTTCAAGCTACATCCATCCCCATCACATTATAGAGTGTAGAGCTTGTAATTGCTTGCATTAAGCATTACAATCCTACTATGGGAGAAATTTGATCAGTGGATGGGAGGATAATCTGCAGTTTAAAGCCAAAGGACATTGAAAAATGTTTTGATATTCCACCATGCCCTACTAGCAGGGTCATATCAGTGACAGAATGCGACAAAACATTCGAAGCAGCCAAGAGCAAATGCCAAGGAATAATGGCAAAAAAATGGCTGAAAGTGAAAAAGGCTAACTTGCCTAAGTTGGTTGGGCGAGGAGAATGCAAAGATGAGTATGCAGTGTTAATCACTTTACTCAGCAGAATCACTGGACAGAAGGATAGTAATCAATTTCAGTCGTGGATGTATTATGTCATTGTGAAAATCATCAGCAAGAGGGAACATTACGACTGGGCCACTCTGATCAGTGATACACTTCACCAACAGATTACCAGGTTTCTAGAAGCTCATAGGTTCCACATGTGTTCTTACCTGGTGTACCTGATTTCCTTCCAAGGCGAGTTCAAAATATTAAACAATGTGGGAACCTTAGGTGTGTAGAAGGTTCATGAACACTTTTCACGTATTGAGTTTACTCAAGCAGAGCGACACTTCAGAAGGACAAGTGACCTCTTCATCATGCACATTGTACGAGATCTAGACCATGAGATGCACGTACGTATTTCATAAGCAGCCAAAGAGGCAATGGTGGATTGGGCAGATTGGTTTATCCAATTCCCTACATTCTCCTACATACGCGTGTATGGCTACATTGGTCACCTCGCCATGATGCCACGATACCCTTCAGATAGGGTAGTCTTCATGGAATTCCTAAGGCAGTTATCCGAAGTTCACATTCACTTGCGCTTAAAGAAGAAGACAGCAGTAAATTCTCCTGTTGAGATGGGACTCTATAGATGCAGGTCAGCGGCAGACGCCAAGTTAATGAGCCAGGAAACAATGAAGCTTAATCTCAAGTACCTCATTGAGAGGTCATATGATCCCCGAGGTCTCTATGCGGCGCATCTTGAGCAACGCTCATCACATGAATCTTCTATGGAAGATTATTGGGTCAATTGTGACTATGAGTATGAAGTGCAAAGAAGGAATTATAGAAGGTTCAGGCTCTCGCAAATTGTTGACTTTATGTCAGAAGACATTGAGGGCTTATCTAACGATGAAGGGGTAGTCATTCTCCCCTCATTCTTCATATATTCAGTTGACTCACAACCACTCCCAAGAGTGGATTGGTACGCAAAGGATAACCCATCTATAGAGGAGAGGACGGGTAGAGTTGTCAGAAACAGTCAACTCTACCTCGACAGTAAGAGAACAAGAAAGGTGGTACCTCCCAAAACAGAGCCACCCCAAGTTCAGTCAACACCACCTTCCACGTCAAGAAAGAAGCCTAGACAGAAGCAGTGGTGCAATCCTCCCCAAGGGATGAGGATGTCAAAGCATACAAGGCCACGAACACAGGGGATACATGTGGAGATAGCCACGCACACCCCTGAGACAGTCATGGGGATTGTTGCCCCCGAGCCAGTGATAGAGACAGTCACTAGCTTGAAGAGGCAGAGCCAACAGCAGTAGAAATGGTGCTTGTAATAGAAACAGAGCCACCTACATCACCACCATCACAGCAATCACAAGTCCCCATCGACTTGGATTCGCCACTGAGAGACGTCACTCCAGCACAGTCTCATACTTCGGGCATTCAAGGGCCCCATATTCCTCTTTTAGCAAAGCTAGCCGAGATTCTATCTGGCTTGAGGGTTTCCTAGGCAAGAAGAGGGAAAGGCCCTCCTATGAGCTTGACTTCACAGAATTCGATCATGTCCCACAAGACATAGTTAATTTTTATGCTTTTTCACACGCATTATGAAAATAGGCATTGACATTTTTACATGTCATTTTGTATTGATGCAACTACATGTAAAAACAACACCAGTCCTAAGTCAAAAAGGACTGTGTTGTTGAATAAGTCAAATTAGTTAGACTTTTTCCTACAATAGCTCTTAGCTCTCATTTATAAATATGAGAGAGCTCATTTGTATTGAGGACCTTTAATCTTTTGCAACGAAGTGTTGTCAAATTGTATTTCAACTTTGAAACTTTTAGTTCAAATTTCATATCAATTCCAATCAATAAAGAAGGCGAATTGTATTAGAATAATATCTTTCCAGTTACGTCGTAATGGTCATCTCATTGCTTTTTCTAACTTCATCCTTAGTTAACGATTGTTTCTTTTAGAAACATCGTATTTTGTAATTTATTTAAGGAACATTCGTTCCTCCTGATTAATACACAACAACATCGATTCTGTAACATGGTATCAGAGCGGGTGAGCAGGAATTTTTTCAGCACCTTGTTTTTTTTTTATCTTTTGTCTGAAATTCGATTGAGGAAATTCGTGATTTTTCTGTGTCTAGAGAGATCTCTCAATCTCTGCTAAAAATCACGTTTCTTCTGGAATTCCTGTGGGCGTTGGTTTTTCTTCATGAAATCGCGAGCGATAAAGTGACGCTATGAGTGTTTTCCCGTGGAGTTTCAGTTTCACGCGGTCAAGGTGGTGCTCTTTGCTACATCGCCAGATCCGCTGACCCCAGTCCCCATGAGTTGATCGCCAGTTTCTCCTCGTGACTCACCCGCCTTACGCTTCCGCCAAAGACTTCCGCTGTGGTTGTTTTGAATACCATCATCTCGGTTTCGCTTCCGTAGTTTATGCGACTCAGGATTCGACGTAGGTCAGTCTTTTATTGGCGACGGATTTCGCTTTTGAAGGTCGCACTGATTTTAATCACACTTTCACAGAACTGCATCGGTTTCATTTCAAGGCCCATTTTCTCGCTTTCACTCAGTCGCTTTTGACCCTCCTGATCCGCTGCTAGGGTTTTGCAAACCGGCCAAAGATTTCAATTTTCTCTGCGAACCTCTCAGGTGCATCCATACATGGCGCTTAGGGGTTTCTGCCAGTTCGTCTAGGGTTTTTACCCTCTGTTCCAAGGCGAAAATTATTTTTAATTACAGATTCCTTCTGGGTTTTCCGTGATCTCAAATGGGTCGGTTTCAGATTTTTCTGGGTGTCTCGAAGTTCGTGCCTGGAAATTTGTGCCTCAGTTTACATTCAAATTTTTTTTCTGATCGCAGATTCCTTCTAGGTTTTGCGAGATCTCAACTGGGTTGTCCGATTTTTTTGGGTGCATCGTTTTCCGTGCCTCGGTTTTTGTGCAACTTTGTTCTGGCGGCTAGGGTTTCAAACCCTCTGTTTTTGAAGCTGACAATCGATGTTTTGGGTTTTTTAAATATTTTTTTTTGTCCCGTAAAAGAAAAAAAATCAGCTCTTTGGGTTCCCGGAGGGTTTATACCTTATCCTAAAAATTAAGAGTTTTTTCTTCTTGTATACTCCTTGTCGTAGTTTCGCTATTCCTGAGGGGTTTCTTTTGTTTTACCGCTTTTTTCTCAAAAACGATGATTTGTAATCTTGGTTTGAAGCGATTTTTTTCCCTCAAAAAATCGCGGGTTTGTGCGTAAAATTAATTTTTTTACGCAGCTTGGGGCGAACACGATCCGCTTCTTGGTACCGGTTCAAGGCCATGTCCATCCTCAGCAGAAGATTTGAGGGTTTGCCGATTTTTCCTCAAAATCGTAGCAGCTGTTCTCAGTATGTCTCTGGTTACAGGGAGGGACAGTTTTCCAACTTCAGGTTGGACGGTTGGTGTTGTTATTTCCAAAAGTTCTGCAGTTTCTGGGAGGGTTGGTGGCAGACTCATCTCAAGTGGCAGAGTCAGTGGCAGGCTTTTGTCTTTTGTTGCAGCAACGTTCTGAGAAGAAGGGGGTACCCTTCTCTGTTCTCTCTGGGTAGTTAGAATGATGACCATTAAGGGAGGGTATTAGAATAATATCTTTCCAGTTACGTCGTAATGGTCATCTCATTGCTTTTTCTAACTTCATCCTTAGTTAACGATTGTTTCTTTTAGAAACATCGTATTTTGTAATTTATTTAAGGAACATTCGTTCCTCCTGATTAATACAACACAACATCGATTCTCAGAATAATTTGCATACCAACCTTTGTTTTGGATCGAATTCGAATGAGTGAGAATGTTCTTATGTCTTTCTCCCTGATTTATCTTATTAATTGATTGGATAAGTAGTGTTTCCTTACATGTGATTGGAGGGCATTCAAGTTAAGTTTTATAAACTTTGTGTTATATGTGTGCTATTAATATCTTTTGGTGAAGAATTGTCAAGACTTTGAGCTTGGAATTATTCATTCGGTTCATGGTTCTTTTTTGTGGCGTGGATTGGAAGACTTTGTGCTCAATCTACATCACTGGTTTTCATAGAACTCATCTTTGAGAACAATGAAAAGACTTTGGGCTTTCGTGTGTTTTTTGGTTACATATCTTTTGGTTATGCTGGTATTCTTAGATTATGTTTTGTCAAATTAAGAATATTGGTAATTACTACTTAGGTTATTACTTGGAATTGTTTAGCATTGTGAAGTAACACCATGGAACATTGTAAACACATTTTCTGAAATAAGAGAAAATGATGAATGTAACACACCCCCTACATGGTTAAAATAGTGTATATATTGTAAAGTCTAGAATAGTTTACTTTTTGTTCCAGTAAGCAGTAAGAAGGGAGCCTCCCCTTTCTGAGAGGAGAGATTATCTCATAACAACTATGGCTGAAATTCACGTTTTATAATCCGTAAAGGGATTACAGAATATTCACCCAACAAGTGTATCCAAAGAAAACACCAACAATTGTGAAATGCATGTAAGTAGCTTATTCAAAGTCCTATGGATGGATATGGGTAGAAGGGTTCTAGTGGCATATCCAATAACTTAAATTATTTAATAATAAAAATAACATTCTAGATCATTGTTTTGCTATGTTCCATGGAATTTTGGGGATGAGGATGGTGGGATGAAGAGAGACGCATTTTGGGGATAGCAACCTGGGAGCCATTTTTTGGGGATGGTGTAATGCCCCCTCCTTAAATATAATTTTATTTGGTGCAGTAGTGTTTTTTTCTTTCTCCTGCAGTTCCCTTAAGGAAGGATAATAAAGGGAGTGCTTAAGGGAGAATGATTAATATTATAAAAAAACTAAAATTTAATAGAGTTTAATTTTGAAGAAAAGCCAAGAGACATACAAAGAGTTATGACTATTGAAGCAAAAGGTGTATATAAGGAAGATAAATCAAGGAAATGAAGGCAAGTCAGCAGAGATAATTTTTTCTTTTTCCTTCATAGAATATGAATCAATGATTCAGCAATTTTGAGGACGAAACCCCACATAGACCAGAAATTCAACGACAAAAACCCTTAATTTCTTCATCAAGTTAGTGGACGAAAACCCCTAACTTTAGCAAGAAAATTTCAAGACATTTGTACAAATAAAATAGCTGCAAATTGAAAGAAGATTACAGCAAATATTCAAAAATAAGTTTGTATTTTTCCAGAATTATATTATTAAATTTTAAATCTGAAATATATATAAAAAATATAGTTTAAGGATAAATTAATATTTATAATTAATTATGCAAGCCTTATTGTGAGTGTGGGATATTTATCTAAAGCACTAGAATGGAACATTATAGACGGCAAGGGGACGGCAGTATAAAATTATATAATTATATTTATGAATAAGAGGTAAGTTGCTTCAGCTCTGGTGTGTCCTTCCCATGAAATTTACGTTTTCCAATAGGTGTTTTGGTGCAATAATGGTTATATCCACTCTAGTTGTTGGTTTGCTAAATGTAAGACCCTAAAGATTACAAAACCAAAGCCACGACTCCTGAAGTATAAGTGCATCCTTAGTGCTATACATCCTATGAAGGGCCTTCATAAACCCCTCCACTACTTAATCATCCTCAAAAGGAAGAACTCAATCAGATCTAAGTGCATACCACTTGGAATTAAGAGCATAGGCAACCATACGAAAAGGTGTGTTCATTGTGGTTAACCTCTCTATGACAATAGGCTTGATATGTTCCTCATAAAATTGCAATCCATGATCCTTGTCACAAATTGTTCACCTCATTTGATCAAGCATGCTATCAAAAGTCTCATAAACCTCTCCCAAGTTACGAGAGTCTATATCCGCATACCTAATTACCCCAAAATAAGTGATATGATAGAGCAAATATATCTACAAGCAACATTTAAAAAATCAAAAAACATTAAAAATATTAAAAATTAAAATTAAAAATACAAATAAAGTACAAACATATTAAATAAATATTTTTTCCCTGATATTGAACCACCAAGAGTCATTGATTACCCTTTGTCTCACCTTCCTCCCTTCTTTTGTTTTGATTCAACCCACTTTTTCCAATCTCCATATACCACCATGGATTGAAGAGCGTCTTGCATCTCCAACATTCTCTTAGCTAAAATAAAATAGCTAGCATATCTAGTCTCAACTGGTTTGAAGAATTCTTTCTTTGAAAAGATCAAAATTCTGCAAGTGAAATGTGATAGTTACATACAAACATTTGTATGTCTCTAGATTCAACCATTGTAGTCTTCACCCAATCTAATTTTTCCAGTGTCTTTCAACATTAAAAGCATGTACAGAGCATGTAATCCAAAAAAATATGTTTGTAAGCGCTCTCAACCATCAAACCAACTAACTTACAAACATGAGTAGAATGTGTCATAACTTGCACAACATTAGAAGGCCCAACCTCCTCCATGGCCTCCTCCAAATTGCCAAATTGATAATGAGCATCCATATGTTTCCTAAAACAATCGACAACTCTTAGAAAGTATGAACCAGAAGGACATGTAACAATAATATTAATGAGTCACTAATGTCAAATATCAGTCCACCCATCCACTACAATGAAATCACCACTCATAATCCATGTTTGTCTTATCTCCTCCATCAATGTGTTCACCTTTGAATATTGTTTGTCGAGGAGAGAGGTACACAATCTATGTTTTCAAAGGGGAACATAAGAGGGTCCAACTGCCATTGCATCTCTCAACATTCCTCTGAAATAAGGAGACCTTGCAAAATGAAATGGGACGGCATGGGCATACAAAGATTTGACCATTAAATCATCAACCCACTCACAATTTTGCAAATTCAACAACCCTACCACCATTAACTCTCAACTACAATAAAAGTGGACTTTCTCTTCTCTATCATAAACCTCTCCAACTAATATATTGGAATACTTGTCAATAGATGGCAATATGTGAATGGACGTTTCTTAGTAGTACTAGTAATTTTTATCACACTCTCCACAGCCAACTTTATCATTTCAACCCATTGTTCCAACGAAGTATCCCACAGACTCTAGCCCCATTTCCACTCTCACCTAATAAATGGTGTCCAACCCCACTCTAGCTTCCATAAAAATCAATATTGCAAACATTACACAACCAATGCTCGCTGCCTTTTTGCTCTTAACCTTATTACTGCTTAAATTGGTGACAAACTGCAACAAAGGCTTTATAGAGATGAAAGGGCCTTTCACAAACTGCTGAATAGAAGATGAACATGCAAAACAGTGTTGTGGTCTTCCAATACAACTTGTGTTTGGATTTTTAGAAGAATGAGAACCTCAAACACTCCCTTCAATTTCCCTTTGTTTACTTCTTCACTACCCATTTCATTGTCATCACTACTACCACTGCTCATTTTTAATGTCAAAGATGAAGGGTCAAAGAAATGTTTCAAAGACTGCTAGTGCTGTAGAATTATGGTTTTGAACTTTTTGAGTGAAAGCGAACTGAAAAATTAGACTAATACTAATTACAAACTCACTCCCTAAATGTTATTTGTTATGTAAAAAAAATGGACGCCATACCTTAATGGCTGAAGCCTGTGTTGATGTTATAGCTACGGGTTTCATCCTTCACCTGATTTAAATATTAATCAAATAAATAAAGTCATGGCTACTTATTTATTTGAGGCCGACGTTGATGAAGAGGCGCTTCTATTCAAACAATGATTTATATTTATTTTTTTTATAAGGCCAACTAAACCAAGAGTCACCTTGAACAAAGAGACGTGTTGTTTCATGAAGAGGCCGACTTATTATGAAAAGTCGTCTTGCTTGAAGAGAGGCGATATCATCTTGTATTTATCGAAGGCGATGTTCTCTCCTAATTCATTCATTATATTATATCTAGACAAGTTTGTAATGTCCCCCGCTTTTAGCACTTCACTTTTCAAGGATTGGTAGCCTATCCCCAGCAGTGCCGGCTAGTCGCTGGCAAAAGAACTAGGGTTTCCTGGCCAAGCAGGGTTCTCCCATGATCTCGTATTTTGCTTGCTGTTTTCTGCTGTTTGGATTCCGGATTCCTTCTAGGTTTTCGTAGAGCGTCAGCAGAGGTATGACTTGAACAAATCACGCTTGTCCTTCCGGACTTACTATTTTTAGTAAGTTATGACGGCTACATCCTGGAGTTTGGGATTTTGGATTGCGGATTCTTTTTGGGTTTTCAAAAAGCTTCGCATTGGTATCGCATGCACTTTGATCCGGGCAACTTTCTAGAATTTACTATTTTTAGTAAATTCTATTTCTGGCAGTGGTCCTGTTGGTTTCGGCACGGATGGCTCTCATCTTCAGTCAGCTCAGTTGGTTTGATCAATTTTGGCCTTGGGATGCATTTTGGAGAGATAAGTTCATTTTATTTAAATAATGTTATGTTAATGTTATATTTTAATGTTGACTTCCCCCTTGGCCTAGCTACATCACTTCAAGTTGTTCTTAAAAGGTGTTCTTCAAGGGTGGGCGCTTCATTGAAGGAAATTTATTATTATTCAAAGGTCTATTTCATGCTTGAGTTGGACGCCTTCTTTGAGGAGGGAATTAATTTAAAATTAAAGTCAAATATTGTTTGGAAAATGGGACGCCATCTTTGGAGGGAATGGAGTTATTTCAAATTTGAAAAGTTAGGGTTTCTAGAAGCTTCTGGAGAGTCTTCACAAAGTTATAAAAGGAGGTCTTGGGTCCTCATTTGGATTATCTTATGTCTTGAGTAAAGTTATGCTGCCGGAATGGTATTTGGATTGCTTCGAGGAATGAATGCCTCCTAGCCTTGGCTCGACTTCTTGCTTGAAAGACAACTAGTGGAGAGTTAGATTGTAGTTGAGTGAGATTTGTAGTGAGATTTTGCATTGTAGAAGTTGTTTGCATTTGTAGTTCAGTTTCTTGCATTTTAATCAAAATCTAGAGTTGCTGATTTTGTATTGCAGATTGAAGTTTATACTCATAAGTCTTTGGGCAAATTTATTTTGGTTCTAGGTAGTTTACCCATGCATTTGCTAGCCTTGGGCGCCCCTCTATGCCAAGTTGCAGATTTTTTAGAGGTGTCTTGGATTTTATCTTGTTGGTAGAACATTTCTTGAGGCTGTTCCATTCTGTTTTGCCTGGCAAGTGTTTAGAAAAAAAAATACTTCAATTTGTCAGTTGTTTCTTTGTCTAGTCTTCATTGTCATCATCCTAGCTTTCGTTTGCATCAAGTCTCATGTCATTCTGGCAAGTATTGAGTGAGTTGTGAGCATTTTAGTGGATTCTAGGGTTGCTGGTTATGCATATTAAGTTGCTGTTCTGTCATATCAGCTTGCGTAAAGTCTATCTTTTGAGTTGGGTTTGGGTTGAAAGTCTTTGTGATCATTGTGGAGACATTATACTATATTGCAGCATGGTTAGACTTTCTTATTCTATGTATTTGGTAGGCAAATCTCTAATTATTGTAAGTTGAACAGTAGTATTGTCAGCAATCTTACTTCTTCTCTATTATTTCATTGTAATACCCGTTGGATAAGTGGAAGAGGCTGGCTTGCCGCCTATTTACTTTGATTTGCATTGTAATATCTTACATCTCCGCCCTATGGTAGCTCCATTCCCACTTCGGGTTTGAAAGCACATTCTAGGTGTTGAGCTTACTTTCAGCATAATAGAAGATAGGGATCCTCTGACCATATGCTCATCATCATCCGGCGCATTCTTGGTTAGAGTTCTTTATTCAACATTGCTTTGAGATCCTCTAACCATATGCTCATCGTCATCCGGTGCATTCTTGGTTAGAGTTGAATTCTGCATTGTTTTGGTTTAAGTGCTAACCCTAATGGATGTGTGTTGCATTGCTTACTATTATTGAAAATTTGAAAAAAATTTGGCTCTAATATTTCAAAGTTTGTATATCTACGTTAAGTTCTAAGAGCAGATTGATATTGTATCAAGGAGTTTGACATTCTTCATTGGTTGTATATTAGCATCAAGAGTGGTGCCATTATTATTGCATCAGATCGGACTTGTGATTGGCCATAATTGTAAAGCTTATTGCTGCTATTTTATCAATATATAAGTGATATATTGTTGTTGGGTTTTTCTCCCTCAAGAAGGACGGTTTTCCCAAGGTATATGCTGTGTTCTATTGTTTGAATTTGTGTTATTTCTACTTAATTAAATTATGGTCATAAATTTAACATGGTATTAGAGCGGGTTTAAGCAAGATCATGATCAGATTTGATTAAGCAGCGAAATCTTCTTCTCCTCTTCTCATCTAAGGGAGTCTATCTTAGCTTCGAAAATGGTGAACGGACTCAAGGTTGAAGATAGACTTGATGGTGCATCTAACTTCGCCTCTTGGAAGTTCAAAGTTCTTATTGCATTGGAAGAAAATGGTATTCTCAAGTTCGTGGAGAGCGAAGTGCCCGAGCCTTCTGATGAGACTAAGAAAACACAATGGAGGAAGAATGGCACAAAGGCTAAGAAGATCTTGATTGATTCCGTGAAGGATCACCTTGTGCCAATTATCTCCAAGTTGAAGACGGCTAGAGATATGTTCAAGGCTTTGGAAGGATTGTATGAGATCAATAACACCAGCAGAGCTCTTGCCTTGAGGCAGCTACATCACATCAAGATGGCTAAAGGAGATTCAATCATCTCCTTCTTCATGAAGATAACGGAAAGGTGTTGATGTGTGTTTTGTGACACAACAAACATTTACTAGAATAAAATGTCCAAGATGCTCTATCCCCTCTTGAAAAACTACCTTCTATGCTAAGATTGCAAGTAAGATCATATGGTAATTCCAATGTTTAAGATGAATGCGGATGAGCTCTGTGGTTTTGATGTGATTTGCTGGTTATGACAAGGGGACTTACTTTTGTGAATTACTCTGGAAAGCGAAGACATGAATACAGTATCATTTTGGATTTTTTGATTTTATAAAAAAAGTGAAAAAGATTAAGGGTTTAAGAGATCCTATGCTATTCCTAAGAAATCAAGAGACGACGAAAATTAAATGAAACCAAATAAACAATACTCTGCTTCACCACGCTATACAACAACTACACAGAGCAAGTGCAATCTTCTGGGAATGTGCTTATGATTTTCACGTAATGAATAATTACCATCAAATCGAACAATAACTATCCAAACAGAAGTTAAGCATCCACGAAAAAGCTCAGTCTAACTTTGCACATTGAGTGAAAAGCATCCACTCAAAGAAAGTATGAGCTGGGTTTCACTAGTCTCTGTTATCAATCCATCATTCTTTTAACATACATTCTAATTCAAATTTACTAAATGAGAAAGAAAATATGCGACCATGCAACTATTTGACAATCAAGGATTCAAGGCACCTCATGCTTTTGAGCTTTATTATCAAAATAGTGTTTTCACAACAATCTCATAAACTCTCTTATTTTCTACAATCTAATTCTCTGGAATCTGCTCTAACTTCTAATGAATTCTACTTCTTCTTATCTAATTCTAATCTTCTAATTTCTAATAATTGAAAGAGAGCAAGGGGGTTTATATAGTATTTCAGAATTACAATGAACGGCCAAGATTGAAATGAGATCAATGGCCCAGATTAAACATGACTAAACCCTAATTAGGGTTTCCAAAATATCAACCAGTTAATTGGAGAAAACCTCAGACATCTGGAGTGGCATCCTTATCCACTTGTGCGGCATTGTGTTCATTGAACCTGGACACAATCAAGCTGACCTCCATGGCAATGTCCGGCAGGGCGTTGACGTTGTACTCCTGCAAGTCCAAGCTCTCAGCACATCCTGCAAAAGTGGTCGCCCATTCTGGTTCCTGTAGCAAGAAAGAATTTCTGATGGTCATGAAGTTGAAGACCCTGGTGAAGTTTTCTTTCATGAGTGGCCCGGAGATGGTGGAGAAAATTTTCTGCACTTGTTCTTTTAAATTCTTTGGCCACGAATGTTTCTTCCAGACAACATCTTTGTCGAGCATA
>VDFB02085058.1:0-16412 GCA_007258455.2 Sequoia sempervirens | reverse complement strand
AAAAAGTTTAAAAATATGAGTGCACCAGATATTGGAGTTCTTGATCTAAAAAATAATAATTTTGATACATACAGTAAAAGTTATGCATTATACGGTCGCGTTATGTCTGAATTGTAATTTATTTGACTTTGAAACTTGATTAAAGAAAAAATATTCAATAAAAAACTATCTAACCAAGTGGAAGCACTCAATATCGGAGTTAAAAATCTAAATTCGAAAGAATTAGAATTTTATCTTTCAAGGAAAAAAGTTATGCCATTATCTGATTATTAAAGTCGCTTTTTAAAAATGTTGTTTTGAAAAAACCAATTTTGTGGGAAGTGGAAAAAGAAGTGCGATCTAATTCCCAAAATTTTGAAAAAAATATTTTTAGAATCTATAGACAAAATGTGACAAGACTCTAGTTTGCATCATCTTCAAATTCCTCATGGTTTAACTATAGGTGCTCGAATGTGAAGATTTAGTTTAAAAAAAAATCAGTGTCTAGTTTGGCCAAAAATTGTAAACCACTATTGTGGGATCACCCATTGGCATCTTAGAGATTGAATACTGGAGCTACTTTTATTCCCAATTCTCTGAGACATGACCTATCCAAAGATCCTCGTAGCGAAGTAGCTAATCATGTTTTCCATGTGGATACTTCAAGCCTTGTAAACTATACTCCTGAATGCTTAGATTCTGATATTAATTTTTCAAATGAGGATGAATTGATGCAAGATGTCATGGGACTCCAAGAGGAGGCTCATAAACTTGAATATTTGAAGATCAAGAAGGAAAAAGAAAGAGAAGAGAAAGTATGGAATTCCATGTTTGAGAGAGACTAGTTGAAGAGAAGAGTGTAAAAAATGAAATTAATGACCCAAGAAGAACCTTCTCCTACCCCTAATTCATCTTATGATCCTATTCTTACTCCTCTACCTAGAAAATCTACTCTAAATGTTCCTATAGGAAATAGCCACACCAACACCTAGACTAGCTCTATTGTTACAAACTCAGTTATAGCCCCTTCTACCACTAATAAACCATCTCAACCTGTGAATACTAGAAAAAATCCCATAGGTCATTATAAGGGAGTAACCATAAATGAAAAAGCATCATCTCATAATGCTTTTAAATCTGCAATACTTGACCCCTTAGATCTTAAATTGTAGATAGAGAATGAACAATAGTAGAAAGAATTAGAGAGAATGGAGATACTAGATGCTAATGATGAGATGCAAAGAAAAAATGCATTTCTAAAATCTTCATGTAGTCAAGGAAACTATTTAGCATATAGTTCTTAGAACCCACCTCCTTCTACATCCCAACCCACCCTAACTATTGGAATAAATTTCTCATCTCATGTAGGCTAACCTATCCCCATTTCTCAGCCTCAAAATTTGAGTAGAATTGGACAACCTTCCCAAAACCAAGGGAGTGTCAATACTCAATTTGGTGGAACAAATTCAAATCAACGAAACCAAAATACTGGGGGGTAGGGTGGCATTGAACAACAAAGTGATCAGTTTGTTAGAAGACCTATGCAATTAGTAAGATAGAGGCAATTATTCTTTGATGAAATACTTGGTTATCCTAATGCTATCCCCAATGACATCAAAAATGTGTTGGTTAGATTTTTTGGGAATAATGCTATGTCAGTGGAGGACCATTTAAGATCTTTCAACAATATGATGGATGACTTTGAGATTGATAATGAAGATATAATGATGAAGTTGTTCATACAATCATTAACTGAATATGCTAGAGATTGGTATAGAGGTTTTCCTGTTGAAAGTATAGGGTCTTGGGAAGAGTTTAAGAGAGTCTTTAGAGAGTAATATGGGGATAAAACTAATCCAAGGTTTATGATAAATGAATTCAACACTATTTAAAAGGGACATAACGAAATGGTTCTTGTGTTTAACACCATATTTCAAAGGGAAATGTTTAGGATTCCTCCTTACTTAAGGCCTACTGAACAATATAAGTCACTCATCGTCTATGAGAAAAGACTTATGAGTTAATACTATCGCAATATACTTCTCAATAAAGTGACTAGTATGTTAATAAACCTTTAATAAATTGAGTTTAGACCCTAGGAACTAGGGAATAAGTTCTTATCACCACCGTAAACTGATTAAAAAGAAAAAATATATATTTAATTAAAATTTGAGATAAAGTCAAACTCGTAGTGAATGGAGCTCAATATCCTATTATAATATTATTAATCAAACCTTAATGGCTAATTTCTTACACTTGTCACTATTATTAATATAGCTAATCTTATTAGGCTATTTTCATAACCAATGTGATTTCATAACTAGCATGATAATTAAATTACTTTATTTAGGCATAATTTGAGGGTAGGGGAAGCATTAGGAAAGTCACTTTCATTTAATTAATTAAAAGGTAAATTTTAATTAAAGTTCCACTCAATAAATTTAAAAGAACATATTTTTTATTTATTAATATAAAAATAAGAGTCTTTAAGTTACCACTTAAGTCAAGGGGACGTAGTCACATGGTCCCCCACCATGGTCTAAATTTCCATTATATTAAAATTAGTTTTTATTAATTTATGGTTAGTAATTTAGGGCTTCCAATGGAATGTGCATTAAATCTCATTCATGGATCCTAGGGAAGTTGGAGAGTGGAAGGGGAAGCTCCATATGGATATGGAGAAAATCTATTTTGTTGAATTACTCCTTTATTTTTGTTGTAGGTTCACATCTATATATTTTGTCGCATTCACCTTGTAGTATATAACTCAAATAAGGTTGCTCTAGAAATCTAGGAGATTCATAATGATATTTATGGAGCTCACATCAATGGTATGGTCCTAGGGAAAATATTGTGAGGAACAAAATATTATTGGCCCACTATAGAACAAGATACTTTCCAATATTTGAAGAAATGTCTTATCTTTTCAAAAGAATGAAGACTTGATATACATGCCATCTCGAGCTTCGAAACCTATTACTACTCCTTGGCCCTTCTCCACTTGAAATCTTGACCTCATCAGCAAAATCAATCCCACTTCGTCAAATGAAAACAAATTCGTCATCACAACCACTAAATAATTTACCAAGTGAGTAGAATGCATTCCCCTCACCGACACCACTAACCAAGAGATATGCAAATTCAACATCAAGTTCATCATATTGACAATGGAAAATCCTTCAAAATATTAGATTATAATCCCTCTACATCAAGCACAAATATTCCACTCCATATTATCCCCAAGCCAATGGTTAAGCAAAGGCATCAAATAAAAATCTCATTACAATCCTCGAAAATATCATCATGTGATTGGCATTCCAAATCAATCTTGTTTTATGGTCCTACCACTCAAGCATATAGACCCCCACAACCCCCACCCATACTCCCTATTCTTTGGAGCTAAAGTAATTTTGTCGATTTAGGTCAAATTAGGATCCTTAGATATATCCCTATAGAATCTAATCACTAATGAAGAGTATAGAGTGGAATCTAATCACGTAGTAATAGAGTGTTTCGAAGATCTGTTTGGACACAGCACGGGCAAAGTATCAGCATACTACAGACGTTGACACAACGCCATGCGTATGGTTGTTATGCTTCCTGAGCATTACTCACCTCTTTCAGCTTCTCGCTTGTCTGTCCACTCCCATCTTTTAGCTTTGCAGTTGTTTGAACAGTGCCATTATTGTTCCCCATCTCGACCTGAGATGAACCCGAAGTTTCGTACTGCTCATGTCCAATGTGAAAGAACGCCACAATCTCTTCCAGGGTTTTACCTTTAGTCTCCGGCACAAGGAAATAGATAAACATCGCACACAGTCCCGAAACACCGGCGAACAAAAAGAAAGTCCCGGGTACGGTAATCGCCTTTGTCATACTGAGGAAGCTCATCGAGACCACACCACTCATGGTTCTGTTCACCCCAACGCCAAGGCTCGACGCCTTGGCCCGAAGGCGGAGGGGAAATATCTCCGACCCGAGCACCCAGTTCACGGGGCCCATTCCGATGGAGAAAAACGCTGTGTTCCCGCAAGCCGCGATGACGGCTAAATACCCGGCAGCCTGGTGCGCAGCGCCCGTCGCATTTCCTATGAACTGCAAAGCCATTGCCAATATTAGCAAAGAAATTGTGGATCCGATTGCACTCGTTAGCAGCAGGGGTCTTCGCCCAACTCGATCGATCAAAAAAGCTGCCACAACAACAAATCCGGCCTTGGCGAAGCCCACGGCCATGGTGGCCCCGAGGACAGCGCCCTCGCTTTTCATACCCGCAGCCTTGAACGTAGTGGGGCTGTAGTACACCGTAGCGTCGATTCCCGCCGCCTGCTGAAAGAACTGAACGCCCAGCGCGATAATCAGCATCCGTCTCACAGGCGCCGTTGGCCTAAATATCTCTCGCCACGTTCCCTCGCCCGACGCTTGCACGCTCCCGCCGCCGCCGTTTTTCATCTTTTGGCGCGCGTACGTAATGCCTTCCGCAATCTGATCTAGCCTTTGGTGCGCCTCTGCCCGGGATTCGGAGGTCCGGAGCAGCACTTTCAAGGCATCATCGTTGCGATTCTTCATGACCAGCCATCGCGGACTCTCCGGCATGGCGAGTACGCTGACGCCCAGGAAAATGGGCGGCAGGACGCCTAATCCGAGCATCACCCTCCAGTTGAGATGGTCCGGCAAGCCTTTGAGGGCATAGTTTGAGATGTATCCGATAAAAATCCCCACGTTGATGAAAATCTCTGGAAAGCAAGTGAGCGCACCTCGCGTGGCGGCTGGGGCCACTTCCGCCGTGTAAACCGGCGCTATGAGCAGCGCATAGCCGACTCCTATTCCGCCGAGAAGTCTGCCCACCATAAGCCAGGCGAAGGAAGGCGCCAAGGCCATCACCACGGAGCCTAGAAGAAATATGACAGCTGCGAGGGCCATTGTCCATCTTCGCCCCACGGCGTCCGAGGTTCTTCCCGCAAGGGCGGCGCCCAGTAGAGATATCAAGTTCAGCGACCCAACCAGCATCTCCACCTCTACGTCATTCAAGCCCAGGTCTTTGCGTATGAATATTACGGCACCGCTCATCACTCCCGCATCTGCAACACAGCATCGTTAACATCCATAATCAAAGTAGACTTTTGAGGTGGTATACACAATATTTTTATATTTTTAGTCTGTTTCAGTAAGCTATATGATTTGGTTAATCATTTCGATAAGAACCCTTTGTCTCCATTCTCTTGGTGGAGCAATTATAACCCAAAGCAGTTTCATATCCAACAGATTCAAAAACAATTTTCAAAGGTCTAATAGCTTTAGAATATCTATCTAACTGGATGATGCATACTAATATTCTAACTGGATGATGCATACTAATTTTGAGTTAATATTTTTTTGGATTTGATTATCTAAATTTTTATTATCAACATTTAGGATCAAATTCTATAATTTATATCGAGATATGAAATAAAAAAAAGAAAGAGTGTTAACAGATCAAAATGATTAAATAGATGGAAGGAATTGTGACCCAAGAATCTACAAGAATATTGATTAAAAACCGTTATAAACTGTAAAAATTTCATGATTTTAATTGATGAATAACATCTTTAACTCTACGTATGAGAGCACTAATCAAACCAGTTGTTTATACAAATCATATATTTGATGCCATACAATTTGAGAAACCATACCATAGCCAAGCAAGATGGAGTTCATGGAGGCCAGCACTGCACATGCAATTACAAACTTGTTCACAGGTTTCTTCTTCCCATTGGCTGAATCCTCCATGTCTAGTTCCTTTGGCTTAGAACTCAAATCCAAAGCTTCTGCCAGCACCATTTTTTTCTCTCTTTTTGCACACACTATTCAGAAAGAAATTATAGCATATTCGGATACGTCACCTCCAACTGCTTCCAACAAACATTCAACACAAAATATGTTGGACATAATGCTCATCATAGGCCCTTTTATTTAAATCAACTGGGAACAGAAATATCCAACCTTGTTAGTGGGTTTCTTCGATTAAATTTCTTCGATGAAGACGGACAGAGACCTCTGAACCCATTGAGACATCATTTGCCAGACATATTTCACTTCTACAATTCCAAAAGAAAAATGAAAATGGCTGTTAATTCACGAGAAGTCTTGCAGTTTGTCTTTTATATAAGAATCGTCGGCTATGCTAGTGTCCAATATAAGCAAAAAAGTCTTCTGTTCACACGATTCACCAGATTTGCTTGAAAGTTATAGCACGGAGAGGGGAATTTTCTTGATACTTTTCAGCAAAGTCCATACAAATATGACAAAGCTATGGGGGCTACGTATTAAAGGTATGGCAGTGATGTTTATGGACTCAACTCACTCTATGCTATCTCTGATAAGCCCACGAAATTGAACTCTTCGTAAAATGACAAAAGGACAAGGGAATAAAATAAAGCAAGTGACGACTGGTTAAAGAAAGATGTCCATACGTACTTAAAAAATTAGGAAATAACCAGAAGAAATGTGCATATGAGTCAAAGCATGTGCAGAGCTTGAGGAAAGCTGAAATCAGAAGTGATCAATAATTCCAGAAGTCAATATGCTTACATCAGTCCTATGGGCCAAGATAGATGGGCAATCAAATCTTGTTAGTTGAACTGATAATTATGGAATAATGTAGTAAAAGCTGCATACTAAGGAAGTATGACTAAGGATGTTTTAATAAAATACTCAGACGTTTGGTCAAAGATTTTTTTTCCCAGATTATCAATTGTGGTGACAAATTTGAACTCATTTTGGACTCGTACAGGAAATCGTGGGTTCCCTTTGCTGAAATTATATGTGGAAATTCATGACCTGACAAAAATACAAACAATTTAATTCCTGCCATACTTATCCATGGGCACAATATCGGTGCATCTTGATATGTACGTGGACATGCCAGCGTACTAAACATAAATGAAATGTTTTACCATTGTCGTACACACACAATTAGCCCATTGGCTTTTTAATATAGGTTTCAATTTTTAAACAATATTGGAAAAGTTGTCTCATGTCAAATAATATTATTTTTAGTGATTAGAGTTGTCCTGTTTTACGAGAAAACATATTCTTCTTAATAAAGTAATGCACTTTTACTTGGCACGTGTCTATATTATCTAGCAAACCTACCCCATGCTAGTAAGGATAGTTTAACTTAATATGACATTTTATTGATCTATGAAAATGATGCGAGTTGATGTTTTACTAATGTAGAATAAAAGTACACCCACTTTTCTTGCATGTTTTAAGTTGTAAGGATGAAAAGTATTATGTTAGACATGTGTTGTATATTTGTAAGTCCTAGTAAATATTGTAGCTCACACATAGGGTGGTTAAAAGTTGAAGTAGATAGATGATTATTAGAATTGTTTAAGAAATTGATTGATTGAAATGTGGGACTTTGAATTTGTTTGCATTGTAAATATATTTTTAATTTGCAAGTCAAGTTTGATTTTTAAGCATGTTGTTTTTGGGAGGTTGTTTTGTTTTGTTTAATTTTATTGTGTGAATTAGGTCATTCAATTTGATTATAAATATAATTCTAGGATTTGAAAAATGGACAATGATGATGATGGAGTAGATATATACTATCAAGATTGCTCTAGAAAATTGGTGGTTGTCAAGGATGATTTGAACCTACTTTCACTAACTTATATGGGTATTGTTGATCACCCTTCTACACTTGACCAATGCAATCAAACTTTTAATTTTTCACCTACTTTAGACATAATCTCAAACTTTTGCAGTAATTAATGATAAGTCAAACTTGTTCTATATATTCTTATATTTAATTGGTTATAAGTTACTAAGTAATTATATTAGATATTTTAGGGAATACCTTCAAAATTGGTCTCTAGCTTAGGATAATCCTTGACCAAACTTTTGGAAAAAAAATATTTCATAGAGTTGAAACAAGTTCCTTTAATTACGAAAAATAAAGATTCTCAAATAGTTGTTGCTACTCATCCACAAAAGAGATTCATGAACACTAATGTTTTAGTACTTTGATATTCTAGCTAGTTATGAAATTATCTTAAGGAAAATATTTTCAAAAACTTGGGTGCCCAATGAAATAAAAATGGATTGGTCGCATTTCCATAATCCCTTTTAAATGTAAAAATATCCATCTCAAACCAAAACCAAAAGCTAAATACACAATTCTCAAGTCAAAAAATGAAAGATTTGACATTCTTTATAAAGAGATGGGTCTCAATAATTACATGTTAATGAATGAAGAAGAGAGATATGTACCTAAAATAGCTTATCCAAATATTTAAACAAAATTTTGAACCATGGAACTTGATGGGAGTTGATCATCCTCTAGAACTAGGTTACCTGTTATTTTAATATATACCAAAGGTGAATAGATCCTTTTTACTTATAAATTATATTTGGAAAGCACAAATAATACTAAAAAGTATGAAGGGTTGAACTACTAAGATTGAAAGCTAATCGATAAAAGGATCTATAAGATAATTAAGGGCTTTTGGAGATGTCAAACTAATAGGTAAACACATAAAACTATATGTTAAAAAATATAGGTTGAAACAATATCATAATAAATAGGATAATACTGATAATTTTTATGTCTTTTCCATTGAACTTAGTCTTAGGGATCAAAATTTGAAGGATGGCTATCATGTTTTTTCTACTTTTCTATTCATGTACCACCCTCAATTTAAAAAGGATTCATATCAAATTGAATTGGTTTACATATTGAGCATTATTGATCATTTTAAGTATTATTAAGTCTTTGATAATGATCAACAAATCATTTCATTCTTAGAGAAGAATAGATTTTTTTTAACCTATATTTCGAGGGTAGTGTTCTAGTTGCCAAACGTTGCATAACCAATAAGAATATAGTGTCAACTTTATTTTATCGTAAATTTCTATAGCATAAAGGGAATAAAATATCTCAAGAATTGATTTCTCTTAAGGATATAAGTATATCAAATAGAAAATACAATAAGATCCCAATAATTCCCTAGAATGTGTAAAGGATAATATTGGTTCAAAAGGATATCCTAAATGGGTGTGTATAGGTAAATGTTACACCATAGAAGAAAATTTAAAGTTAATCCCATTGTTGGTAAAACATAAGGATGAATTTTCCTACTATTATGATGACCTTAAAAATTATACTTAAAAGACTTCAACGTCACATTCTATAAGAATTGGATGTTGCACCATTAAAAAATCAATACAATCCCAAGGTAGCTAGGCTAATTTTTTAATCTAGGTAAAAAATGTTAGAAATATAGAGTCATATATCTAATACACCATTCAACTTGGGTGGCCAACATTGTACTAGTTAGAAAGAAGAATGGAGAGATTCACATATGTGTACATTTTCATAATATGAATCAATATTATCTACAAGATAACTATCCCTTACCAATGATGGATCATCTACAACAAATACTTTCAAGGTTAGAAATGATGTCAATGTTGGATGGATTTTTAGGTTACAATTAAATCATCATAGAACAATAATATTAGCATAAAATTTATTTTACCACCCCTTAGGGATCTTGAACTTACAATTGAATACTATTGATGCAGAGCCAGAAGACACAAACCCTTTCCAATTAGCTACTTGGCTTCAAAAGGAATCCAACAAGATTATAATGTTCATATGAAGCAATGCAAATAGTCCTTCAAGTTCAACAATCACTGGAAACACAAATTCCACAATTTCACCACTCAACTCTAGTAGTACTGGAAACCCAGTTTTCAGGCCATAACTCAGATACTTTCCACATAACTTGACCAACTCAAAGGTGATTCAAATACCCATTTTTGAGACTCATAACATACCAAAAGAGTGCACAAGACTCCTTCAGAGCAACTCCTCCAAAATGGATTTTCTCACTGTTTTGAAGCCCTAATTAGCCTTTTTTTCAAAGGAACCCCTCTAAGATTTCATTCCCAAACCAATACAACCTAAAAAATTCTTCACTTATGCTTCCAAACAGAGGAATCTCCAGTTATTAGGACCCCAAGGGCTTATTTTGACTCCATATACAAAAACCCTTCTTGTAACCTAGAAACCTAGGGTTTTAGAGCACCTTTAATTAAAATACACATTATGGACCCTTCCAATCTACACTAACTGCTTAGACCTCTTTAGTTAGACCCCTTTAAGCTTTAGAGACTCTCACATTCCTTCTAGAAATGCTGCTTTTTCCTCTTACAGGTCTGGTCCTTCAAATTCCCATGGAAACTACACAATCTTTCCCTCAAACTCTCCCACACATCCTCCAAAACTCAATCCTTGCACTCCTATCTTTGTGAGCACATTAAAAACACCAAATGGAGTCCATACACTAATTCACAGAGGATTTATAGTAGGTGGATGAAGGATCTCATCACTAGGAGGCTCTCAAAGCCCTATTTCTGAAAATAGAGCAGTTTCTAGAACTTGTTGCACTCCACACACAAACGGTGGAATTAAACCCCCAAAATAGATGTAAAGATTAGTAAAATCATATATAAGTACACACCCATAGCCTCAAGCCATGACAGACCTTTACGGGCCAGTATCAAAGAGAGAAAGTTTAGAAAAATCAATGAAAACAGTGATCAGCGTTTACAAAAGAGAGTTCTTCTTCCAAAAAATTGAACAGCCAACCTCTATCTCGAGGAATTACATCATTATATGATTATATCAACTTCAAACTACCCTTTGAACTGACCAACTTCCTTAACCACCCTTTTGTTTGACTCTTCAATGGCAATTTGACATTTTTTGTTCTTAATCACCACCCCTTTTACAACTTTGCTTTGCAAAATCCTCTTAACTGACTTACTATGACTCAAAAACCTTCAAATACATATTAAATGGTCATTGAGACCTTATTCATAAGGAAAACATGAAAATAAAACTATTCTACCCCCTAGACCTCATTGTCACCTTTTGACATTAATGGACAACTTATTGCATTACATCCTATTTTGGCATATTTTGCAACTTCCTCATTGCATAGTGATTGAAAGACCTTAAAATAATTTTTTGAACCTTCAAGACTCCTTTCCCTTTCATTCCAAGGTGGTAGTGCCCCTGCACCAACTATTTGGACTAATAAATACACGTAATTTTTTTTGGATGGCTTTAGATACATTCTTAAACTATTTGAAAAAAAAAATCACTATAGTATATCTTGATGGTCTAACAATGTTTTCTAAGAAGAGGATGGATCATATACAAAATCTAGAAATAGTGTTATAATAATATTGTCAACATGAGATTTTATTAATTCCTAAGAAATACAATTTCATGTTCATATAAGGTAAGTTCATTGGGCATATAATATAAAAAGAAGGTATACAAATAAATATTGAATAGGTTCAAGCTATACAACAACTTAACTTGCTAATAAGTAAACCAAGAGTCTAATCATTTTTGGCTATGCAAATTTCTTGAGAAGAATTATTCTTAATTTCTCTTAATTTTATAGACATGTTATTGATATGATGAAAGATAAAGTTGTGATTAAGTGGACCAATCAAGGGACAAAAGTATTTAATCATATCAAAACTATGATATCCAATGCCCCAATTCTTTTACACCTTAACTTTCATAGAGATTCCATTATTTATTGCTATGATTCTAAACACACCATGTCATAAATCTTACTACAAAATAATTATGATAGAATTGAATCTCCCATAATATTTATGAGTTTTCCATTAAAGAAACATGAATTGAAATATTATTTGATTGAGAAACATGTTTCTTCTATCATTAAAGTAATTAAAATTTTTTAATTTTATGTATTAAACTCACACTTTATTATATATGTGCTAAACATGTATCTATTAAGATAGTCCTTACTCAACAAGAAAATAGATTTAATAAAAAGAGTTATTCAATCACTAAAGTGTAGGACTATGATATGACATCAAGCCCAAAAATTTGGTGAGGTTAACATTTATACAAACTCATAGCTAAGAATAAGTTGAATGATGAATCCATGTAGTAAGAAGACCTTCCACTCACACTCTTAGTTGGTTTCATAGATGAATGGAATTTGAATATTACATATTTATTTACCTATGAAGAATTTCTATAATATATCACATTTAAAGTGTGAACCTAGATCCTATACCTGCAAGAACACAACAAATGAAAAAATTAATAAGATCAAATGCAAGTTAGAATAGAAATTCCTCAAGAAATCCATTTGAATGCAAAAGAAAAGGAATGAAATGAAGAACACAATAAACTTAAAGCTAAGATATCAAAGCCTATTCTAAAACAAAGCAAACTCTTAGTCTCTTGAGGGGGTTGGTGCCAATTTGATGTGAAAATTGGCCCTTTCCTAACTCCAATGATGTGATGAAGATGATTGATGATGAAGAGTGATCCACTTGATGAAGACCTCCAATGTGCTCCAAGATTAAAAAAATTCATAACCTAGCTAAGATTGGATGAAATTGGATGAAAATTACTATGAATTTGAGTATAGTAAGTTTACTCAAGTTGTGGATGATAGAAATGAAGGATGAGCCTCTTATTTACAGAAATTCGAGTTGAGGTGATGGAAAAAATGGAGCAATGTGGGACTAAGGATCAACAAATGGTAAGGTGCCACTTGTCAACATGTGAGTGGTTGAGGAATGAACACATTTTGGAGAATGTGCAAAGAGGGGGGAGATTCAAATTCAAAATATGGCTTGAAGGATGAGGCACTATTACATAGAAGGGCATTTTAAGACATTTTTTGAGACAATTATTTAGTAAATTGTCTTAATTTAAGACAAAAAAAAATTGTGTATTGTCTCAATTATTGTCTTTAAGCGGGCGTCTTAAACTATTGTCTTAAAAATTGTCTTTGTAAAGACAATATGAAACATAAGTCTTTTTTGTCTCTTTAGAGACAATAGTTAGGATTAAAGACATATTGTCTCTCTAGAGACAATAATTGGGATTAAAGTCTAGAGACAATATTAAAAAATAAACAATTTATTTTAAATATTTTTTGTGTGATTTTCAACATTCAATTTTTGAAAATCATAGAAAATGACATCAATTAATTCATACACATAATAGAAACAAAACTTTTGAAGGCCAAAATGCTCATTTTATTGATAGAAGATGCTCTTACAACCATACATAGTTTGAAAATATGTATCTCTTGCTTTGAAAATGTGTTACAAAATGTTTTGTTTCAGTCTAAAACTGAAAAATCTGAGTTACAATGTCAAAGTGACTAGAATGAAACTGTGTCAAGTTTACAATTCTGTATCAAAATTAAAAGAACTAATTACAAATATCCACTCTGTCAGCTATTATATCCAATCTTTAACCTTCTGGATGCTTGCAAATTGCTGCTACAGGTGCTTAAACTGTCCCTATATGCTGCATCCTTCTCAACTGCCCATCAATACCTTCTTAGATGCTTGCAAAATGTTGCTACAAGTGTCAAACTGACCTTTTCCCTTCCCAACTGCTCCTTTATGCTTTAAAACTGCCACTTGAAAACTCTGTTTGCTGTCCTATGTCAAAACAAAACAATTAGGCAATTACTTCATCGATCTTCATCTAACACAGATCAAAATTATAGTAACTACTAACCAGACAGATTTGCACTATTGACCTTGTATTATTTGCTTTATAATACAAAATAAAATATCCTACGATAAGAAAAGAACAAACAATAACAAAATATAGTAACACATAATAGCGTAAAACACACCATGAAAATTATAGTAAAACACAAATAAAGTAAAACACACCATGAAAACACTCAAAATACCAATACTTATTTCCATCATAAAGCTCTCAAACTGAAGCTTATTATCACTCTCTACTCAGCATAAACTTAGAACCAAGAACTTATGATAATTTAGGATTGAGCTGATGCACTTTTATACTATATCATGGGTAGACTGGGGCCTAGTTTCAAGAAATGTTTAAAGAGCTGTAACCTGTAATTTTGACTAGAATCAACATAACACAAAAAAACATAATATGCATACATATGTGGGTTGATTGATGAAGTGTACGCCTAGTTTTAATAAACATTTTTAGAGCTGTAACCTATAATTTTGACTAGAATCAACAAAGTATTCAGTTCACATAGATGGGAAGCAGAGTATAGGATATACACAAAATAAATTTGTTAAGAAGATTTTAGAAACTCCTCCTTGCCCGAGCAAAACTCATAACATTGGCCAACATCCTGTAGGCCTGCATAGAAGGTGGGAGCTTTAGAACAAGGTGCATGCATCCATGGAAGCATAAAATAAAGGAATATTTGTAGATGCACCTATGAATGCGCCTATGAGTGCTCCAATAAACATGCACGCAAATGAAGGAGCATGAGCATAGACATGCACGTGGTAGAAACAGAGATGAAATGTTTAATAAAAGCCTCAAAGGATCTTGTTCAAGGTTCTTGGATCATCTACTGCCTTGACTGTGAATGTATCAATATCTTCTTCCCTCGAATATACAGCTGCATTCCCAATTCAACGATATTTTAGGCAAAAGATCAAGCAAAATTACATAACAGAGACCCCTCATCTATGTAAAAACTAAAGCAGCCTAATTCCTGCACAGGTTATGAGAAACAACATAGAGGAAAGAACAAAGCTAATACACAGGGAAAAATAGAGCATTAAAAATAATGCTCGATACATAGATATGTAGCAGTTTATACATTATAAGTAATATATGATAGATACTCATAATTTAGTTACCATTTAGTTAATTATATTAGTTCGACTATCATATTAGTAAATTACTATAGATTATTATAATAAATATTTAAATTATAGCCCTCGACATTATGATAATTAAATTTTGTATGCAAATATTAATTACTCTATCAACTTGAATGTCATATTAATTATAATTACTCTATCACATTAGCCTTTGTTTGAACAACAATCAAGCCAAAATCATAGTGATACCTCAAACAAGTTTAATGATAGTATTAATAAAGAACCTTATAAATCGATACAAAAAACTCAAAACCAGTCTATTAACAATAAACCTTATGCCGATGCAAAAACTCAAAACCAGTCTATAAACAAGCGGAATGATAGTATTAACAGTAAATGTGAGAAGTCAGACAAACAATTTATTTTTGGAATATGGTTGGCATGCAGACTTTTGCAGACACTATTCAGCATCATTTTAACTGTGTCATGATGTTATATTGCATCACTCTGTGTGTGTGTGTGTATGGTCCCTAGACTGTTGTCCTGCTATCCCTGTGCTAGAAGTGCCATGTAACATAGGCCATAAACCTATTATAAAGCACCTACTAAAAAATGATTGTAAATCATAACACTTATTAGCCTTGGTCTAAGCAATCATTAAAGAATTCTCATGGAAATCTTATCTATATAAATTTTGTTTTCCCCATGATAGATCTCTGCTAAAGATTACAAATAGTTCCTCGTCCTATTGAACACTTGAGAATAATATCCGGGAATTTGTTGCACCTCTCCTTCAATGCTCCTCAGAAATAGTCTCTATTATCTATTTCCGTGTAATGGTGAAATTGTCTCGCTAAGCATCCAAGTCTTGTAGGATAGGTTTGACAATCAATAAGGCCCACACGGAAGCTAGAATGTAAATGGAAAACAGGAATTGGTCTCCGGCCAATCTGAGTGCTGTATTTATATGCTTCACTTTTTGATTTTATGTAGCTATGTTCTTAGATAAGTTTTCTTCCATCGACACAATAAGACATTTATCTTTAGTTCTTTATTTATCCAACGCGGCCTTTTGGTTTCAATCGCTTTGATAGCTATGTTGTTTCAGGAAATTTCCACTTCATTTATTCTTCACCTTTCAAAGGAATACGCTGCATATAAAGACATTGTTCAAGCCAATTCAACTTGCTATCTACAAGCTTAAACTTGGATTGCCATAGGCAGTGGGAACCGCTCTCGAAAAACTCTTTGTAATCTAGTTGGAGCAAACAATTTGGTTGAGATAATTGTAAGGTTCTTTCTTCAATGCTTCTATTATGCTTTCATCACTTTCTTTATATTCCCTTCAAATACATTTGGTTCTCTTGTTCAGGAGGTTCTTTCTTTGTTAATGGAGTTTCCAAGTCGACCTGTAGCATTATCCTCTACCACATCTAGTCGTGGGGAGCTAGAAACTACTTGCAACGCTGATTGCCAACAAGCATGGTTGTTGAATGGAGAAGTTTTAAACTATTATCTCCACCAATCATATTTGTAGTGCCGATAAAGAGGTGCGACTGGTTCTTTTGAATCTGTCCTTTATATTAGTTTTAATTTAATGTGGTTTTATAGTTAAATTACTCATTAATTGGTATATCTGAAAGCATCTGCCTCATTACTTCATTTTTCTGATAGTTTGTGCTATCTTAGCTTATGTAATATGGAATACGGGTTTTCAAAAAGCTATCAAATTTTGTTTAGGTTGTAGACCTAAAGTTGCA
>VDFB02085057.1:0-15348 GCA_007258455.2 Sequoia sempervirens | reverse complement strand
GGGTTACGTCGACATTTTTTCAATGGGGGTGTCTTCGGCGTAGAAAAAGAAGTTCAAGAAGACTTCTTCCCAACCGGTGGAAGTCTTAACGACAGAAAGGAAGAGCTCGGACAGAATAAAGATGAGGTCGGCAGGATGTCTCGCCAACCAGGCCAGATTTCTCTGAGCTCAAAGCAAGCTTTCGGTAGAGGAGGGAGTTTTCGCTATAGAGTCTTGGCGAATGTGAGATGTCTTGCTGACTGAGGTGGCCATTGATGTAACATTGGGAGATCGGCCTGACTCTTTCTGACCCGATAGGTCTCCCCAACCACTAAACACAGGAGAACGGGCCCTCACCGAGACAAGACTCTTTATGGAACAAAAGGTGCCCGCCATGAATATCATCGAACATGGAGGTCTTCGGCATAACATAATGAGCTCGGGGCAACCTCTTTCTGACTAGAATGAGTCAGGCCAAAAGAAAAGAAGTTGGTCGAGGGTTCATACCTTGGCGTGAGTCTTGCCGAGTAGCAAAGCCTTTAGAATGAAATGGAATTCGCCAAGGAGAGAGGGAGTTCTACGAAGTGCCATAGCGATACCAAAGAGCTCACCGTAGGATGAACATTTTTCCATGAGGTCCTGCCGACTTGGTAGGATCTCGCCGAAAACCAAAGGAGGTCGAGCCCAGAGGAGAGGAGTGAGCTTGAGGTAAATAAAAAGAGCTCGACGAGAGATCATTGCCAAGAGTCATACCTGTAGACACCTAAAAATGACCTAGGCCTGCAAGCTTCATTTTTACCACTTTCGTCCTAGCATAATTAAGCTATTTAATTATGTCCTTGGTCCACATTCGACTATTGATCAAATAATTCATAATTATTTAATTAATTCATGTCATTTGTTCCTCCTTGATTATTAAATAAATAAATATTATTTATTTATTTAATACATCACTAATTATCTAAAGTCTTCCTTTGATTAAATAAATTCATAACTTATTTAATTTCCCTTTACCATTTATGTCTTCTTGATTAATTAAATAAATTTTATTTATTATGTCACTAATTAAGTCCCCTTCTTCGAAAAAATTAAATAAATTCTTATTCTGTCCATTTTCCACTATAATTAAATAATTTATTTAATTATTTAATTATTCATTAGCTTTTTCTCACATTAAAATTAAATAAATTTGATTTATTTAATTTAGCCATTCTCTCGAATTTTGAATTAAAATCATTATTTAATTTCAAAATAATTCTTTTATCACATTCCTCCATAATTAAATAATATCTTTATTATTTAATTACTTACTGGTTACCTGGAGTAAATAAATTTTATTATTTAATTTCTCCAGCAACCTCTTTGTCCGTGCTAGCCTTATCTTCCAATTTAATTCTTGACTTTTGACTTCTCATTTAATTTTGACCGTTGATTGAATTATTTCATAATTCAATCTCCACCCTTCATTCTTACCTGTTGCCCTAATTTTGACCTAACCCTAATGCACATATCAACATTCAATCTTAAGCATTGATCTTAGGGTTCCTGTCATCTTTTCATCCTGGCCACACATTCAAAATTGCAATTTTTATAAAAGGGAAATTTTGACCTCATTTGAAGACCTCTCAGTCTTTAGCTCATTTTGACTTCTTGCACTCTTAGTCTATGTCAACTTGCTGTCAACTTAGGGTCATAGTCATTAACAGTCATAGTCATTTTAGCTCATTGTAGGGTTATTGTTATTTTCTGCAAATCCTTCAACACTTGCATAGGGCTTAGTCTTTAGTCATAGTTGCTCACATAAATCTGAGGGCATTTTATTTACTGCAAGCTAGGAGGTATAACAGAGGTTAATCATGGAAGGTGGAGACATAGGGTAACATTATCCCTTTTGTCTTCACTTCACTTCCTTTGTACTTTGTTATTTTCATAGGAATTTTATTGTTATTGTGCTAACCCCACTTAATAATAATTTAGGATTTTCCCTTGATTACATTGGTGAACCCGACGTTATTTCGGCTTTTCGTACATTTTTTTGTTGTTGTTTTTTGTTGTTTTGCAGGTACAGGTACGGATCGCCGCAACATTTTTAAAAACAGTGACGCATCATATGCGTCGCGACGCACACGCGAACCTTAGAGCCACAATCGATCTGTCGCAACACAACTGACTAACAGAACGACGCATCCGTGATTACTGAGCCGCATTCGAACCCCAAAAGCCGCATTTGTAATTCGCGACGCATCTGTCTGGTATAACATCTTTCTTTCCAATTTGAGGGGTTTTATTTTGAATTTCGGGTTGTCCAATCTTATGTTTTTTGCATTCTGTCTTTATTCCTGCATGTTCAATAAGATTAGGTTTTCTGTCACTAATCCTTTCTGGTAGTGGTTTTCTGTTTTGGGTAGGGTTTTTTGTTGTTCTGTTGTTTTGCAGGATCGCCGCAAACGTCGCAACGCATCTGATGACATAAACGACGCAACTGCCATGACAAGCCGCAACTGACAATTCCAGAGCCGCATATGACATTTCGAGACGCATTCGCAGAACCGAACGACGCATCTGACAAACCGAGCCGCATCTGTCTGGTAATACCGTGCCACATTTGTCTGGTAAACTTTTCTGTCAGTTTTTAGGTTTTAATTACCGAATTTCAGGTCTTTTTCTGTGATGGCTATTCCTGTATGTTAACCAGATTAGACATTTTGTGTTACTAATAGTTTCTTGTAGCGTGTGGCGATCCTTTTTCGTGTGTCCAAGACCATCACATACAAGACTACTAACTCAATGTTTGCAGATTCGCATGTCAAAGAAGGAGATAACAAACAGTGTGCTTGTTTATTTCTAGATTAGCAAACTTTGAATTTGGTGCTTTTAAAAAGAATCATGTCTTTCATGCTTGAGTGTGCTTGTGGAGTGGTAGGTGAGTATGCTCTCACTTGGTGAAAACCTTGTGATCAGAAAACCAGACCCATTTTTTTTTGTTAATTTACCCTTCACGATTCTAAGATATCGGGCATCCTCTCCCTTGGCGCATTCGCATCCCAAGAGAAACTACACGCACCGAACTTGGGCCCTGTTTCCGGGTGGGAAAAAGTATCAACGATTACTCAGACCTAGCACCGACAATCGAGGGACTTCTAGCCGGGTATAGAAAGTGGGTTCTGGGGAAATCCCAAGAATCATGAGCTGGTTCGGTTTTAGATGATCCGGAAGGGGACTTCTAATGGGTATATAAAAGTGGATTCTTGGGGAAATCCTAAGAATCACACGTATGGTTCCAACGAGATGGATCCGAAAGGGGACTTTCATCGCATGGATCATGCCCTATGAATAGAATGCCCTAATTAAACACCTTTGATTGTAGTGTCCAACCGCTCTATTGGCCGCTAAGCTTGATATAGTGTGGTACGTTATCATGCCCGAAGATTACTCACCACCGATCCCTTGAGTAGAGATAGCAATTCTGGATGTCACCCAATGAACTAATTTGGTGTGCTCGAATGACGCACGGAGCCGCGGAGGGTTAATGCCACTAAATTTAAGCTATTCGCTTCAGAAGGAAATGTGTTCATCACCAATCCGGGGTATAACTGGTGGGCTATATCAAGTATACAAACCCAAGGCCTAGTGGCCTTTCTAGGATTGTGCTTATCTCATGTGTGTTTGGTTATCCCTTAAAACACTGTGTTTGTCAAGTGCATTCTGGTTTTGTCACAGTCCAAACAAAAAAAAAAAGTCATCAAACAGATCAAAAACTTCCATCAACATACCACGAAAATCACTTTGAAACAAAACTGTCATATCTGTCGAACCACAACAGACATTCTGAAATGCAACTGCTCTGATAAACCGCATCTGAAACTTTAAACAATGCATCTGTATGCGTCGCGATGCATTTGTTAACCCGAAAGCCGCATCTCTTAAACCGAGACGCATATGACAGTCAGAAATCCGCAAGTGAAAAACTGAACCGCAGTTGCTTAACCGAGACGCAATTGCCAAACTGAGACGCATCTGCCTGTCAAAATTTTTCAATTACACAGTCAAAACCAGAGACCTCCAAACTGTCAACCATTTGTCAAATTCCGTCATCAGAAGGATTCTGCCAGAAACCCAATTTGAAATTGCTCAAAGTTTGTCCCTTAGCTTGCATTGATCACCTTAGGTTTCATACCTCACCCCATTTAGTATCATACATTTAACATTACGTATCCCTAGGCTCATATCTTGCATACTTAGGAGTAGGAAAATCTTAAGCACCCCTTGGAAAAATCATTGTTTTCGAAATCAGACCCTTTTGGACCAAGTTATCAAACATCCTTTTAGTCATTGTCCTCCTTTGTGAGATCTCTTCCAACTCAAAAGTCTAGTTAGGAAGACTCATTAGTCATCTTGTCACCTTGTCATTAACAACAAAGTCCTCTAGCAGTCCACATCAAAAACAAAGTTCAAGCTTAGAAGTGCTTAGATAGCCTCATTTTACATTGCATCCACATTGCATACCTTATTCACAAAAATCCAAAAAAAAAAAAAAACAGTGGTCATTTTAGTCGTCAATTTGAACCTTAGATTTCACCTAGTGTCATACTTGCATTTAGTGGACATCCCCTTTGAGCAAGCTCATTTATGGTCGAAACCAGACTTCAAAAGCAAAAAAGACAAATGGAAAACTTCATGCCAGATCCCAACAGTCCTCCACATGACTCAAACTGGACCGCGAATGATCCCTTTACCAATCTAGACAATCAACCTCTAGTGACAACACAATCCTTACCTAACAACTCATTCGAGCGCTACATGCAAAGAGATGAAAATGGTCAACTCCTTCAAGAACACATAGAAGCATTGACACAAGACCCAGAGGCCTACCAGTTGGCTGAAACAATAGCACGTCACGACAGGGATAGATTCGTAGCTATGCTCTTGAGTGAAGGAGCTAGGTTACCACCAGGATTTGACATTAACACATTACATGATCCTAATGCCAACAATGTTCACAACATCTCACACAGTGGTAAAGTTCTAAATACTACAAGCAACATCCCTTTTGGCACAACGACATTGCATACCACATCCAACATCCCAAACATCTCCAATACAATAAACGCTACATCTATTGGGGGATCACAATCATCCACAACATCCACAACACTACCCCAATTAAATACAACCACTCTTGGTTCCATGACATCATCGGCAAATCATTCCAATCCTCCTGTTATCCCAACAGCAAATACCACAGGGGCATCATCAAGTCATCACAACTCCCCCTTGACAACTACATCTACTACCATGAACACAACTTCAACAAAAGCATTCAGTAGTAGTTCACAACATCCTTTGGGAGGAGCCACAGGATGTATCTTTATACAAGGACAACAACAAAACGTTAACACGAAAACACAGTCAAACGTCACTACCTCCCAAGGTACAACTGCCAATGTGCCCCTTGTGCAAAATCAGCAATTCACACAAAGTGGCCAACTAACTCAACCCATGACATCGTTAGTACATCATAACATTCATGGTCACAACATCCCCCAAATAACGACACGCATAGCTGGGGGACACATTCCAACATACTCATCCAACGTTCACACTCATCAATATGCGCCTAATCACAACTTTCAATACCAACAACACACATCATACGTACCACAACAACCCATACCGCCACAACACACCTATACTCACGCAAGAACACATGGTGTACCAGGAAATCCAACGTATGGACATGTAAATGACCCCACCATAGATGAACTCAAAGCAACAGTGCAGGATATGGCGAAGCAAATGCAAAACATGCTCGTTACAGGCGGGAAATCCAAAATATCATATGACTTGGACGTATACCCATTCGACACAAACTTACGTATGCCCGCATTTCCGCCAGGATATGTGTCACCCAACTTCACTAAATACAAAGGCAAAACAAATCCCATTGAACATCTTCGCGAATTCGCAACTAACTGTATGGATATCGCCTACGAACCCACATACCTGATGAGACTCTTTTCCAAAAGTTTGGCGGGTCAAGCCCTTGAATGGTTTTCAACGCAAAAAGATATCCAATCATGGGATGAGCTCAAAAGAAGGTTCCTAAAAAATTACGCATACAATATTGACATGGACACCTCTATCACTAGCTTGTGCAATCTCACACAAGAAGAGTCGGGTGAGACATTTATCCCGTTCTTCCAAAAATGGAGAAGCCTCGCTAGTCGATGTCACATTGACATTCCTGAAAGGGAAAAGGTCGACATGTTTGTCCAAACACTTCTAGGGCCCCTCAAATTCGCATTGCAAATACATTGTTGCACAACCTTCACAGAATTAGTGGAAAAGGGGGTCCAAATTGAGAAAGCCCTTATCGCAAAGGGAGAACTGAAGTATGGCTCCAAAAATACAAACACCAACACACCCGCTGACAAAAACAAATATTGGGTCAAGAATAAACATGTCACAAACGATGGTGTTGTAGACGCCAAGACTGCAAGTCCCGTATTGGCTCTGAAAGGGGTACAACAACAAAATAGACCAACAACGACATCGACACCTCCCCCCAATACTCCTTCGAACAATCAAAATGGTCAAAACCGTCAAGGACAATATCGTCAACCAAGACAATTCCCTAGGGGTCGCACATACACCAATTTAGGTGAACCCATTGCAGACGTCCTCAAGAAATGCATTCAACATGGGGTCATCACACTTCCGGAAATAAAACCTTATGACCCCGGACAATTCAAACCAGCATGGTGGGATGACAACGCAATTTGCGAATACCATCGGGTCAAAGGGCATACAACCTCCAACTGTAGACAACTGAAAAACGTAATTCAAGACCTTATTGACAATCACACTATCGAAGTAGGTGGATCGCAATTCAATTCCAACTCGGATCATACTATACACAAGAATCCACTGCAGGATCATGGTCCCCATAATGCTTCCACTTCAGCTAACTTCACCCGAGCCAAGTACGATTACTCTGGGGGACCAATAATAAATAATGTTAGAACAGACGAGGAATACATCCACACCATCACGATCAAGAGAGCACCACAGTGCAATGCTACTACGCGAAGTGGCAAGGTCACTATACCCAATCCGCCTCCCCCTAGACAAGCCAAGATTATTATAGGAGGCCCATCTGCTAAGCAATCACAACCAGCTCCATCAGCTAAACAACCAAAACCTGTCTCAACCCCACAACCGGGAAAACCGAAAAGTCAGTTCAATCTCATTGACCAACTAGGAAAGACTCCTGCGCAAATATCTATCCTTGAGCTGCTTCGCATTTCTCCCGCACACAAAGAAATCCTGGATAAAACTCTCTTAGAGTCGTCGGTCCCAAAGGACATCGATGTCAATCAGTTTGAAACTATGGTGGGATATCTCACCACGCCGCACCATGTCACCTTCTCAGATCAGGATTACTCATCATCAAAAACCAATCACAATGATGCGTTACACATAGAAGTTTTTGTTCACAAGCACAAGGTTAGACGGGTTTTAATAGATGGCGGAGCAGGGTTGAATATATGCTCCCTTAAACTGGTTAAGGCTCTTGGATTCTCTGATGCATGAGTAGACCCAACAAAAAGCATAGTGATCAAAGCATATGATGACAAGGAACGCTCTTCGCGAGGTGTTATCTCTCTCCCTATCAGAGTGGGACCACTCATTGTCGACACAACTTGCCAGGTCCTGGATTTGGAACTACCATATAACATTTTACTTGGCCGTCCATGGATCCACGCTTTGAAAGCCGTTCCGTCAACATACCACCAATGCCTCAAGTTCCCTTTTGACGGTACAGAAATCACCATATACGGAGACCCTGACCCTTTCCAATATTGTACCAATTTAAGGGGTGTCTCTGAAAACCAAGTACCTATTAACCGGGAAGCACCTGGCTCCTCGTCCAAATACATTGACCCTTCCATGCTCAGGTCATCTTCCACATCCACTCCATCCACGTCTTCTGACATATCACAACCCTCCACCAACCCTAAGCCCGAATCAACTGATAAAATCCAGGACCTCGGCTGCGGAGAGTTCAAACTAAATACAACATACAACATAACTACAATACCTACTCCTCCAAAGATATATGGTCGACCATGTTTCAGAATGGAACCGCAAGAAACATTCAAAGTTCCACCGAATACAGTCTTCATCAAGTGGGGAGACATGAGTGATGAAGATCTTACCGACATCACAGGATGGATCTACAAGGACACAGTCTCACTACCTCCACTACCAGTCCAGAAATATGGCAAGGGTTACAATATCATGAAGGCTAAAGGCTACGATGGTACTAGTGGCCTTGGCAAAAATAAAACTGGTCGAAGAGAACCCATAGAAACTTTCCAAATTCCGAAGTATCTTGGACTAGGGTTTAGATCACTCGAGGCTGACGATCGACGTACCCATGAACTTCCTAATGAGCGAATACATGCTTCTGAAAGTGTTGAGACTACTGGGGAATACCTAACTGAAACAGACTCTCACGAGTGGGAATTTGGTTCCGAACGATCCCTAAGTGACTGTTGTCTTGATGACTTGTTTGTCGAACCAGGGGAATTGACCTCTGAACAACGATTTTGGCAAACATTCAAAATTGAGCAGGCACCAAACAGTCAAAACCCCACTACCATGTCTCATGACACGCAACAGCCACCATCCGAACCCCCTCAGTCTAATCTATCCGAAGTATCAGATGACATTGATAACCAGGGCTCTCAAACCTTCACCCCTTATTATGATAACGAACATGACACTAGTGAAGGAGAATACTGGATAGAGTCCGATGTCGAGTTGGACGATGATAACCTCATCTACAACATCAACGCATCCATTTGTATGCTATCGGCATCCTCACCCGAATTCACTAGCCTTGACGATGGCATTTCCTTAGTCTACCCTGAACTAGTCGATTGGGACCAACAAGGACCACCAGTTCTAGACACGTTCCAAAATGATGAAGCCATTGCTGAATTCATGGGATTACGTGAAGGCATACCAAGTGGCGATCACAAATCAGGATTTTCTATTGATCTAGACTGCACGACATACTTCGGTGAGATGGTTCAGTCCTCTAGTCGCAAAAGTAAAAATAAAGTAAAAAATGAAACGTCTCTAGGTGAAAACCGAAAGGCACCTCTTGACGGTAAAATAGTAAAAACAAAGGACATATCTGCGGGTGAAAACCTCTCGGAGGTGCCCAAAGATGGAGGACTGGACTTTCTCCCCGTGCAACAGGAGAGATCGGCCATGCTTGTTGAGGACACCATAGAGGATAACATTTCGACTCCAGAAGACCCCAAGATGGTCCTATTTGCGGCATCATTGACTGATGAAGAGAAACCGGAATTTCATAAATTCTTTGCAGAACGGAAAATAAACTTTGCATGGTCCTACACCGACATGCCAGGATTGGACCCCAAACTGGTTCTACATCATCTGCCACTAGTACCCAATGCTAAACCAGTCAAGCAGAAGTTGCGCAAAATGCACCCACAAGTTGCTCTATTGGTTAAGGCAGAGTTAAAGAAATTACTGGATGCCGGATTCATAAGGTCTATAGATTATGCTGAATGGATTTCCAACCTAGTACCGGTGACAAAGCCAAATGGACTAATTCGGGTATGTACAGATTTCCGGGACCTAAACAAAGCATGTCCAAAGGATGACTTTCCTTTGCCCAACATTGACATCATAGTCGATTTAACTGCAGGACACGAGATGCTATCCCTCATGGATGGTTTCTCTGGTTATAATCAAATCCGCATTGCTCCTGAGGACCAACACAAAACAACATTTACTTGCCCATGGGGTACATACTGTTGGAACGTCATGCCTTTCGGTCTCAAAAATGCAGGTGCCACATACCAAAGGGCTATGACTACGATCTTCCATGATATGATGCACAATATAATGGAAGACTATGTAGATGACTTATTGGCCAAATCAACAACAAGGAAAGATCATTTGAAGGTACTTGACAAAATTTTCAAGAGACTAGAAGAGTACAAGGTTCGATTGAACCCTAAGAAATGTGTTTTTGGGGTCACGTCAGGTAAGCTATTGGGGTACATAGTTTCCCGAAGAGGCATAGAGGTCGATCCGGCAAAGGTTAAAGCAATCATAGACATGCCTCCACCCAGAGGGATCAGTGAACTCAGAACCCTACAAGGCAGAGTGCAATCTATTCGCCGCTTCATAGCTCAATTGGCAGATAAGTGCCACCCATTCCAGTATTTGTTACGCAAAGGTGTCCCCTTTGTATGGATAGATAAATGTCAACAGGCCTTCCAGCAAATTAAAGATTACCTGCTATCACCGCCAGTCCTCATGTCGCCTATTCATGGAAAGCCATTAATTCTATACATCTCAACCACTAGTTCAGCACTGGGGGCATTACTGGCTCAAAATGATCATGAAGGGAAAGAAAGAGCAGTCTACTACATCAGCCGCACACTGATCGGTTACGAGCTGAATTACACATACATTGAACGTGCATGCCTCGCAGTTGTCTTTGCAGCCCAAAAACTAAGGCATTACATGCTCAATCATCAGACACAACTAGTTGCCAAAATTGACCCATTGAAATACCTATTAAGTCGAGCAGCGTTAACAGGCCGATTGGCAAAATGGGTCATGATCCTAAGTGAGTATGACATACAGTATGTTGAACGCAAGGCGATAAAAGGGCAAGTAATAGCAGATCAACTGGCAGATGCGCCAATGCAAGCCTCTCATCCATTGGTAACTGACTTTCCTGACGAATCCATTTTTCACACGGAACCAGCAACACCATGGAAACTGTATTTTGATGGGTCCCACACTGGTCATGGCTCAGGGGCTGGAATCTTGTTCATCACACCACAAGGGGATTCAATTCCTAAGTCATTTCGAATTGCTTTCCCTTGCACAAACAACATTGCCGAATACGAAGCACTAGTTACAGGTCTCAAGCTGGCAATCAAATGGAAAATTCAGACATTGCTTGTATTCGGGGATTCCCAGCTGGTAATCAAACAAGTGAATGGTGACTATGAAACAAAGGATGAGAAGTTGCTTCCTTACAAGAGGATGGTGGACAGTTTCCTAACATACTTCCAATCAGTGTCTTTTGAACAAATCCCCAGGGTACAGAATAAGGCAGCAGACGCAATGGCTACTATTAGTTCTCTCTTGGACATCCCTAAAAATGTGTCGCAATTTGAGTTCCTAGTAGAACAGCTGTTGATACCAGCATATGATATCCCAGAGTCGGAAATGGTTTGTGAACTTGTTGGTCCCCACTCTCCTTGGTATCAGGACATTTATGACTATCTAAAGACTCACACCCTTCCATCGAACCTATCCAATAACCAAAGGAAGTCCTTCATTAGAAAATCCGCAAGGTATGCCATTATCAGTGACACCCTATACCGCCGTAGTTTCGACAGTACCCTCCTTAGATGTCTTGACACCGATGAAGCATGTACGACCTTACGAGAAGTACACGACGGTATATGCGGATCTCATTCGAGTGGTCCTACTCTGGCTAAGAAACTAACGAGACTTGGATATTATTGGCCGACAATGGAAACAGATGCAATAGAATATGTCAGAACCTGTCGCAAGTGTCAGATCCATAGTGATTTGATCCATGCTCCAGCACAGGAACTTCGGCCAATCACTTCTCCGTGGCTCTTCGCTCAATGGGGACTCGACCTCGTGGGTAAGATCCATCCAACTTCCTCCAACGGCCATAAATTCATTATCACCGCCACTGAGTATTTCACAAAGTGGATCGAAGCCATTCCATTGACATACATTACGGGCAAACAAATATCAAAGTTTATCCTCAATTACATCATTTGCCGGTATGGCCTTCCCAGTCCATCATCACTGACAACAGACGTCCGTTCAAAAACCAAGACGTACGTGAGTTATGTGAGCGATTCCATATCCAACACCACTTTTCATCCCCATACTACCCCCAAGGAAACGGCCAAGCTGAGGCGTCGAATAAAACCATTATCAAGATCCTTAAAAAGACTGTCAATGACGCTGGCCGCGATTGGCACATACAACTTAACCCTGCTCTGTGGGCTTACCGAACTAGCATTCGTACGCCTACAGGAGCTACCCCATTCGCCCTGGTTTTTGGCGCGAAGCCATCTTACCCATTGAGGTCGAAATTCCTTCACTACGGGTCTCTTTGAAGGGTCTAGCTAATGAAGAGGAATACCGACAGTCACGCTTGCACGAGCTGGAAATGCTGGACGAAAGAAGACAAAACTCATTGAATCACCTCCAGGCATATCAAAATCGCCTTTGTCGCAGCTACAATAAAAAGGTCATGGTCAGAAAGTTCGACATTGGCGACCTGGTTCTCATGCAGAACCCTAAGAACCAAGCAGACAGAGAAAAGCCAGGCAAGTTTGAACCAAACTGGCTGGGTCCATATATCATCATATCTTCTTTTGGTTCTGGAGCATATCAACTGGCGACTCCAGATGGGGAACAATTGACTGAACCCATCAACAGTTTACACCTCCGAAAGTTCTACGCATAGCATCAGAGGACAAGGCTGGAGGGCCCTAAAATACAAAAAAAATTGAAAAATGGAAAAAAATCGTCACCTTGATGAAAACCTGGCAAACAGGCGTCTTGGTGACACCAAAAAAATCAAAACATCATAAAAATAGTACAAAGAGAAATAATTCGTCCAATAGTGAAAACCTGGCAAACAGGCGCTTTGGACAGGTACCATGGTGAAAACCTGGCAAACAGGCGCCATGTGTAGTCAATCATTGCTCGGCCATCTATTGTCACTTGGTCTAAACTTGGCTTGGGATGAAAGCTATCTTCGCCATTATTCCGCAAGTCACCATCACATCCTACTCTACCTGTCATAGTGGATGAACGATTGACATCAAGCCCTGACGACTGTTGGTCCAGCAAGTCAACAACATCCTATCTGTATCCCTCGCCAATGGCTAAGTCTTAAACCTAACTGGGGGCAAAATGTTTATCATGCGACTGCAGTGGATGACACGTGAGATCAAAAACATCATAAAATGTCCTGAAAAAAGACAAAAACATCATAAAATGTCCTGAAAAAAAAAAAGACAAAAAAATCATAAAACGTCCTGAAGAAAACCAAACAAAACAGTCGACCACGCAAGGCACACAAGTGCATTGTCACCTCTAGTCTAAGTCAATCAAGTCAATAAGTCCATGTCATTGTCCGAACTACGTTGTCTCTGTGCATTTGCTACGTAGGCAAGACTCATACTTGAGTCCCCGAGACATTAGGTCAGTCCTATTAGGTTTGTCAGAATAAATCATGGCGTAATCTTTGCTCATCAAGACAACGTCATTGGTCGTGTCGAACTACGAGGTCTCTCAGTGTATGACGTAGGCAAGGCCATCTATCGATGAGCCCCCGAGGCCGCAATAGGTCAGTCCATTAGGGTTCATGACACTAAAATGGCACACACGTCAAAAATCTTCAATCAATCTTCAGATAAGAAAACTCTTGAAACAAAGTAAAGCAATCTTTTATTCAACATGACACTCGCATCATGACAATATCGGCATCTAATCAAACACAACTCAACCTCAGTCAAACATAAGTCAAAGCAAACCAAATCATTATAACCGGTCAAACTGTCAAATTTTGGTTCGTCTTCAGATGAGTCCTTCTGAAAGATAACCTCTGTCATTTACGCCTTAGGATGTGTCCTTCCTAGGCGTCATCATCGTCATTCGGCCCTTCGAGCGATCCTCTTGACATCTAAGGATCACTCTTCCTGACGTTAGCATTCTTCAGATGAGTCCTTCTGAAGAACCAACTCTGTCCTTTATGCTTTAGGATGTGTCCTTCCTAAGCATCGTCATTATTTTGAGGGATCCCTTACGACCATTAGGGATCAAATCCTCCCGTCATTCGGCATCATTCAGGATGTGTCCTTCCTGAATTCACCAAGTCTCGACATTTTCAAGGTCGTCAAAACTTTAAACACTCAGACATCTTGACATCGTCAAATATGACACCTTGGCATCAGAACAATGGCTACCCAGATGCACTTGACAAACACTTGGTAACTGTCTTTTCATCTCTTATCATGTTATTAGTTTTTCAACGAGATCCCACTAAGCAGGATTTAGAGAAGCAGCGATGTAACATGACAATTGACACGCATGACTACTAGCTTCTCAGCGAGATCCTGATCTTGGGATTTAGAAAAGCAACGACATATCATGATAGAGACTGCATTTTTGTAATTTGGCAATCATGTCACTAGTTTCTCAAGGATGTCCTGGCAACAGGATTTAGAGAAGCAACGTCGTTTCCTGATCTGTCATTGTCTTTTTCTGCCTGTGGTTGATTATGACGACAAGACTGGGGCAAGCACGCTCCTAGTATGAGTCATAACCATCCTTGTCTGTGACTGTTCTGTCTTGGGTAATGGTACGACCTTGCACACCTAGATCTACATCATATCTTGGTGTTTGTCGACCATTACGACAGTTTTCCCAATGATGATTAAAGAGCAACGGATATTAAAAGTCCTATAGTAAGGTTTTGAAGGATTTTTATCTTCTCATAGGTCTCATATCTTCTCCTCTTTGGTCTAGTCATCTTCTCTTGTCAGTCCCACCATCTTCTCTCGTCCATCCTGCGATGATATCCTGTGTCATTCAAAAAACGTAAGTGCATACATGATATATCCATTGCATTAGGTCCATACATACATCATCCATGGCATTAAATAGTATCATACATGGCATTACATCATATACATAATAACAAACATTGCATTAACATAATCATCATCATTGCATCTTTTACATAAAGGTATCACGCACATCATTAACATAAGCATATGAATATTGCATCATCATGACATCAAAAATCACAACATAGACATCATAATACACAAATGGCATCATAAATTAAGCATCATATACCATACACACATAATGCATAGAACATCACATAAAACATATAGGTCGCATCAAAACTGCATCATCATATAAATCTCATCTCAAAAATATGCAATGTCACAGGATAAAGTCAATGGATATCCCAAAAATGGAGCTCGCAGGCTCAACAATAAACATAATGTGTCCAAATACAAATATGCCCCTAAGGTAGGCTCTCATCATCCCCTCGGGGTGAAGAATGTGGTGGTGGCTGAGGCCCTATCACTGGCTCTGAAGCAATGGACGGTCCTGTAATGCCCTGTAGCTGTGAGGATGAGGGAACTGCGAATAAAGGCATCATCTCAACAGTAGTAAACACCTCGCGGAGGTCATTGACTCAAAAGCGTGTGGATCTATCACCGTGGTCGGACCCCT
>VDFB02085056.1:0-26083 GCA_007258455.2 Sequoia sempervirens | reverse complement strand
GATGAAATTTCAGGTCAAACGGAGCACTTACTATTTTTAGTAAGTCGAATTGGAAACGTGCTAAAAATAGTAAATCAGTTGCATGCGTCAGTGTCAGCCGACAGGTCACGTGGTGAGGAGCGCCTCATCAAAATTTCACGTCAATCGGAGCTTGGGAGCTATCAGAATCAAGGGCTTACTATTTTTAGTAAGCCACCCTCAGAAACAGGCTATAAATAGCAGGGTGATCGAAAGTGGCAGTGTTGACAAGTTGATAAAGGCATGAGCACGCTATGTTTAAAATTTCGGGCCATTCCGAGCTTCAGAAGTCCAAATTCAGAGAATTTACTATAAATAGCAGGGCACGTAGGCTGGCGAGGATGATAAAATTTTTTTTCTAAGTCTGGAGTCTCGTCCAGCAGGCATGGCAAAATGCGCCCAGATTGATGAAGAGGCATAAAAATTTCTAAGTATGAGAAATCCGCCAGCAGGGGTGAAATGCGCCCAGTTCACAAGGTGGTCAAAGCAAAGTCAAACATGAAAATCCTCCTCATGCATCAAAATGCGCCCAAGATGCAAGCTTATCCTTCACAGGGGGTGAAATGCGCCCAGGTTGCAAGGAGTCAAACGAGTCAAAGTTTCTTATCCACCAGCAAGGGCAAAATGCGCCCAAATGCATCCATGTCAAGACAAAAATTGGAAGGTGAAGAGTCACCCAAGAACGTTGGAAGAAGAAAATCCTTCACACACATCAAAATGCGCTCAAGGGGAGGGAAAGTCAACAAGGTCAAAGAATCTCGTCCTCCTCCATAGGCAAAATGCGCCCAAACTTGTGCATGTCAAGACAAAAGCGTGGAAGTTGAAGGGTCACAAGGCGTGGTGGCAAGTTTATCCTCCTCCTACAAGGAAATGCGCCCATGTTTAGATGTGAAAGGTAATTAAGGATAGTAAATGAGATGAAAGTTTTCCCAAAGCATGGTAAAAGATGGTAAGTATTAGGCGCGCCAAGGGTGGAGAGTGTTGAGGATGCTTCCTTAGGCGTGATTTTTGAATTTCCTATCAAAGTGTGATATGCGCCTAAGGTCATAGGTGTTGGAGATTTTTCCTAAGGCGTTGAGGGAAATGTGTGTGTTAGAAAATATTTGAAGGCGTTAGAATTTCCCAAGTGTGAGATGCGCCTAGAGCAAGGGAGTTATAAGGCGTTAAAATTTCCCAAGTGTGAGATGCGCCTAGAGCAAGGGAGTTATAAGGCGTGGAAAATATTTCAAGGTGTTGAGAGTTAAAATAAAGTGTGCGCCTAGGGAGTTATATGGTGATTTTAAAAAAAAGAAATCTTATAGGCGTTGAAATGTTTTGAAGTATGCTAGGCGCCTCAGGAGAAAATAAAATATTTGCTAAGTGTTGAAAATTCTCTAAGGCGTTGGACTTTGAATAAATATTTTCCAAGTGTGGAGTGAGGTAAAATGTACAAGGCGTGCCGGGACTATGAAATTTTTTCAAATGAAGTTGATAGAAGTTCCTCTCCACTGGCAATCAACAAAATATTTTCTAAGGCAAATTTTTCAAAAAAAAATGCAAAGATGAGTTTAAAATATTTCCTAAGGCAAATTTATTTTCCTTGGAAAATATGCCTAGAGCTTCAAGTTGATGAAAAATTCCTCAGAACACGAGCAACTCTTCTCAGTGATAAATCCAGAGACAATGATACTTCAAGTTCTTCAAATTTTTCAAAGAAGTCGGAGCAACACAGAGTGATCACGGGCGAAGAACGAGTTTAAATGATGAAAATGATATTTTTCTAAGGTTCAAAATTCGAAAAATTAAATGAACCCGTTCGTTGGGTACCCATGAATTCGAGACATTCTGACGAAAATTTGCTTCTGGGTACTGAATGTTCGTGATGATGAATGGATTTCTAAATCTTTCAAGCTTCGCCGACACTTTTTCAGTAGGGAATTTGATCAGTGTTTAAGTTATGAATTTTCCTAAGGGAGAATTTTAAATTTTCTAAGGCAAAAATGAATAAAATGAGTTTTCAAGTGAATTTTCTTCAAACGATGAAGACGAAGGGAATTGCCTAGATAATTGTGATTAAATTCTTCGAGGATGAATTTTCCAGAGCAGATGATGAAGTTTAAAATTCGAATTCAAGTAACAGAACTCCGGCTGGTGAGTTAAAAGACGATGAATTAAATTAAATTTTCGAAAGTAAAATCCAGAACGCCAGTCAAAGTCAAGTTTCTAGAAGAATAATATTCCCGACGACTGGAGACAAGTGTCAGAAAAGCCAGAAAGGGAAAAATTCGAATTCTTGAAGTGGAGTAGTGGAGTTTAATGGCACTGGCTAAAAATAACGTCTTCTAGAATTTGAAATTTAGCTATAAAATGGAGAGTTTTTTCACTCATTTTCACAACTGGAAGTCGAACTTGCTCTGAGAGTGAAGCATTGCAGTGAGTTGCTGAGGCCTGAAAGAATTCGAAATTGTTGCTGAGAAGTTGAGTTTGCTGAAGAGGCGCACTTGGGAGTTGATTAAATAAGTTGCTGAGAGGTGTTTTGCTGGAGCTTGGGTTTGCTGAGAGTTGAAGAAGACGTCCTAAGTGCTGAAAAGAAGGTACGCCATTGTCAGGAGGAAAGGTGTTTGCTGCAATTTGAAGTTGCTTGAAAGGTACGGCTTTGTGGCTGAAATTTGATTTGCTTGAATTATAGAAGCTTAAAAAGGTACGCCATTGCTGAAAGATTGAAAAGTACGGCCTTGCTGGCATTAAAGTTTGAAATCTGATTCGTTGAGCTTAGTTGAAGTTGCCTGTGGGACGCCTTGTATTGAGTTGAAATGTTGAGAACTCAAAAATACGAACTTGCTAGTATAAATTTGCTGATTGCTGGTTGAAGTAAAATCATCAAGGTTCACTTAGAAATCTGTTCTAAGTGTTGGAATTCGAATTTATTCAAGAGAGGAGGCTGAGGTTTGCAAACACGAAGGATATTGCAGCCTCTGGAATTTAACTGCAGCCCCTATATCGTGTCTTATTTTATTAAATCTGATTGCTGATGAAAATTTATTATGTTGCAGATGGCTGAAGCGAGGACAACCGGAAAGGACAATGGTGCCTCCAGACAAGCTACGATCAAGAAGCTGAGCAAGACGTTCATGCCGGAGACAAAGTTCATCTCAAAGTTGGGCAAGCTGACAGACACGAACCTGGGCTCTGTCAACCTGGAAACATTCAAGAACAGGCTGTTCGGGATTGGAAGTCATCGGGCGTCGATCACTTCGCACAACATCGTCCGAAGTGGGTTATATGCAGCAGCTGGTTTTCTGCCAGCTATTCAGTGTTCGGAGTTGATTATGGAGTGCGCCAACTGTTACGAGAAAGAACACCGGTCGATCACGTCACCAGATGGCCAAGTACTTGCCAATCTTACTCCGGCAGCCATTGGTGAAGCTTTTGGGATCCCGGTGCATAGAAACATGATTTACAAGTCCAGGGAGCGAGCGGAGCGTATGTATGCTTCTGCCTTTGAACGATGCATGGACACTATTAACACTCACTGGATGAGCACTCCGAGGCCGTCTCGTACGAAGCTGCCAAAGCAGATCATAGCAGAGGACCTGAAACAAGAATATTGTGATCTCGTCATGTTGCTGAGCAGGGTTGGTGGTTGCCCTCAGCCTTATATTTTTGAGCCGTGGATGTTTTATTACATCAACCTGGTGTTAGAAGGAAAGGATTATGTCAATTGGGCTGAGATGATCAGCGATAACATACATGAGCAACTCCTGAGTTTGCGGAGGACAAAGACATTTTACATGAGTTCCTATCTCATTTACATGTTGGCACGGATGACGAGGTACAGGGGGATTTCTTACAAGGAACCCATCGGTTGTGGCTCTCACCAATTCAAAATTCATGAGGCGTGTACGCAGTTGCACCTTTCGAGCACAACCCATTACAAGCGTGTGAACGATTCATTCACCATGTACATCACGAGGCTGCTTCAGGAGAGGTTACAGTGCAGAATCTCTAGAAATGCCCAGGAGCTAATTGAAAGGTATGGGTGCCGGTTTATTCAATTTCCGAGATTTTCATACATTAGGCTGCAAGGTTTCTCGTCATACCCTTATAGGCTGCCTAAGTACCCAACAGATAAAATAATAATGCTAGAGATAGCTAGACAGTTGCTAGCTTTTGACAAAATCCAGAAGAAGAAGAAGAAAGGAGGGATAGAGTTTCCGGTTGTGATGGGCAACTCGGATGAGGTTTGTCCTTCGATACAGGCATGTAGAGAAGCTGAAAGTGAGCTTCAATTCTATCATTTCTCATATCACACTAGTAGACAACACTATGACCCGCACCATAACATCAACCGGGTGTTGTCAGAGGAATTCAAACACAAGGCCACCATTGAGGATTATTGGGCTGATGCAATTGATGAGATTGAAGTGAGAAAGAGGATGTTCTCTAGATTGCCGATTACTCTGATCAGGGAGTGTGAGGTAGTTCCGGTTCCGGACCAGGTTAATGAGGACATGGATGTTGTTCATCCAGACTATGCAGCCGTTCGGGACACTCCACTTCCGCCTGTTGATTGGTCAGAGCCCGAGGTTGCTGATCTTGATACTCTATCCATCCCGGTTATGACATTCACCAGGGCATGGGTCGATAGAAAGGTGAGCAGATTGAAAGGTAGGTCAATTGCCTTGACCTACAACTTGATGGGAGATCACAGGACGCCCACCACAGGAAGGAAGAAACAGATCACAAGAGGACCAGAGTCCAGAAAGAAAGAATTAATTCAGCCAGAACCTCCACGAGTTACAGTAGCAGTACCTTTGGAGACACGTTCTCCAAGCATACAGGAGGTTTCTTTATTTGTTGATCAGAGGGTTACATTGAATCAGGTACCGGAGATACAAAATGATATTCAGCCTCCACGGAGGGAGTCGATTGGCCAGAGCGCCAATGTACCTGTCAGGCTCGATCAGCAGGATGATGAGGGGACTATTACTGACCCTCAATTTCAGCAGGAGATAGAGGCGGCCATGAATGATGGCGACGACGATGATATAGTGTCAGGTGACACTCAGCCACTTGAGGACGATGAGCCTCGCCAGAATGAGGAAGAAGTGGAACAGGTTAGAGAAGTCGAGGCACGGGAGCAGCGGCCTTTCGATATATTATATGAGGTGCCCGATTGGCTAAGGGATAGAATGCGAAGGAGCCCGAGCGAGGAGATTGATCCAGCAGTTGAGATGGAAGAGTTTTTAAACCGGATCAGTGCTCCTCCACCGAAGAAAAAAGCAAGAAAATTTTCGAAGATCTCCACAGATGAGGATGGCTCTCGTACCCTTCACGTTGCTGTCCCACGAGTCGAGTGTGACCGAAATGAAGCAGCTCCGGAAAACTATGTGGTCACCACGCTTGACTTGGGACGCCCTACTGGTGCACAAATTGTTGAGGAGTGTGATAACTCCTTCCTTGCCCTCAAGGATAGATTATTCAAGAAAGAAGGGAAATATAAGAAGTTGAAGCGAGAACATAAGGCGTTAGTTGGATATGTACAGCAGTTGTCTCGTTCTCGAGGGCAGGATGTACCAGTGATAGAGCCTCCAGCAGATATTCCTAGAGAGTCGATCAGCGGCTTAGTAGAGTTGGGGAGAATGGCACAGGAGGCAGACAAATGGGTCACAGGAGTTCGTACTGAGACAGAGAAATTCATGGAGGACCTATCCTTTGCTTTTCAGCAGGCCTCTTCTATTTTGACACGGATGGATGCGGTGGATCATGCTTGGGGCGATGCCTCTATCTATCAGAGTAAGGTGATCCAGCGTCTTGAGGTGTTGAGGCATGTGCCATTGCAGTTGCTGATTGATGGAGGTGTCATTCAGGCGAATGACCGATATGATTTCTCTCGATGGTATTCTTCGGCTATCACAGGGCGTGGCTTCTTCGATGCAGCACAGGCGGATTCAGCCAGGATTCACAAGGCTATGGCCAATATTATAGATGGAGTTCAGAATACCTTCGAGGCCATCTTTGCTAGGCGGCTGAATCCAGAGGAGATAAGTTTTGATAATTTGAGGGGTTTGCTGGTTCCCTTCTTCGCAGATGTTAAGACCTTAGTATAAGATGACTTTGAAAATACTGCTACATTCTCCACTTTGATCCAGAACACGCAGGACTCATTGGCTGCTTGGAGAAAATCTTGTACGAGGCACGAGCACTCAGTTACAGTGTTAGAGTTTCAGTTAGATTGTGTTCCATCTATTTCAGTTGAGGAGGTTGAGGCCGTACTTAGCAGATTTGTTGAGTTGGCAGTCAGAGAGAAGGCTAATGGGAACACACTACTGGACGAGGATCTTCTAGAAGACTGAGCATTTATTACATTTGCTATTTTGGGAGTGAGTGGGAATCTTTGATTCATTTAATGTACCACTCCCTATTCTGGCAGTTTTTAGGGTTAGGGCTGAGGTGGCACGATTCTGGCCACTCTATTGATTGTAACCCTAGCCGTCCTTTGGGACTTGGCTAGCTATAAAAGGGGGAGTCCCCCTCATTTGTAAGGGATCAAGATTAGGATTCAGAATCAGAGTAGACATTGAGAGAGCATTAGCCTTAGAGCTAGATAGTGTAGTAGTGTAGAGCATTTTTGCATAATTTGGAGAAGAGAGAAAGTTTTCCCTTTTGAAAACTTTTGAGGAGATTGTTGTGTAATACATTTTATGATAATAGATCTTTTCATTGATGGTGAAATTCGTCTTGTCATGAAATGCTAGCAAGGTTTCTTCTTCCTTTCGTATCCAAGTAGATTAAATTCATGCAAGTAGCTTACTTTGGTGTGTGGTATTTCATTGAGATAGCTTCATTCTATTCCATACCACTAGCGGCTTGTTGATGATAAGTCTGCCTTGCGTGGTCAACTGGACATCATCTTGTGTTTAACTTCGGTTATGGCTTACATACTTATATGCGTTGTTCTGATGGTGTACGTATGTTAAACTATAACTTGAATATCTTTTGCTATCCCCTTTGAAGATTGCACCGATTTTGCTGAGGCTGTCCGACGGAGGCTAGGTGAAATCTGGTTGAAGTCTATTGAGACGAAGCCCCACATACCTTGCATTTAGAATAGAGTACAAATTTCTTAGGCCCTTTCCCTTTTACTTTCCGCATACTCTTGTTAGTTTTAGAAAAGGATACACATTGCCAAATCATACACGTAAGAATCCCCTTTCAAATTACATATCAACTGCTAACTGCGAGAAGTCTGAACAACTACGTAAGTCCCCTTGACATACCCAGCAATATCACATCAAGCCAAACTGAGCCTATTCGCACTAAAGGAACCTTGGAGTTGAACGCACGAACTTTCTGGCAATCTTAGCGTGCGGAATACTTTGATCAAGAGAGAATAGAGCGTCCGTTGGGCAACTCTGTTCTGTGTTGGTGCGGTCTCAAAAACCACGTCAACAGGTATCAGAGCTAGGGTAAGAGAAAAGCTCCAGGCTGTTAGAGGTTTATGCCATAGTGAGAATTGCTGGGAGATTCAGAGAAAGCGCCAGCTTTAGTGCAGCCCCAAGGAAGTCGTTTATGATGCGTGAAAGAGTCTTTACATGGCTGGTCTAAAGAATTGATCAATAAAAGGTGTGATTGTTGGAGAAAGGAGTCGCAGATTAGATCACAGAGAAAGACAAAGCTGAGGTCACTGCCGCAACCAATAAAGGCATATTTGCAGAAAAATAAGAGATCGCTGCATTATTTTTCAAGCCAAGTCAAGAGATCGTAGACAAAGATACTTGATGGTTGTAAAGGGAGTACCAGTCATATAAATGCAACAGCCAAGCATAGTTCGCTCAGCCAAGTACAAAGGTGATAAAAAAGGAAGTAGCTGCCTGGGAAGAAGCCTTAGCCAACACCCATGTAATTCCTGAATGAGATTGTTGTAGAATTTTAAAAAAGTTGTAGATCTGGTGCCATTAGTGCTTGAGGCCATAACATTCAAAGTCATTGCTGATTTGGACTAAGGATGTCAAAGGATCAACAGATCTGAAGCTGAGAGGAGATCATTTCTGTTGTCATATTCCAAATCATAGAGGAGATCTAGACGATAATGAGGTTGCTAAGCCGTCCTAGTTTGAAAGAGAATTTGCAGTCAAAGAAGATTTGATAAGGCCGCAGCCACAGGAGGAGTAAAGAGTTGTAGATCCCATTTTGTTCGAAGAATAGAAAGTTTGGAGGTTCATCGCAGCTAAAAGAAAGCAGATTGGGTTTGAATATCATAGAGCCAAATCATAGAGTAAAGAGTTGAAGACTCAAGAAGGTGAATCACCCTACATATCGCAGTGTGTTAAAGGACTGCATATGAATGATTGTTGTTTAGTGAGGAGCTGGTGCAAGAGATAGCCATCACTATTGTACAAAGGAGATGTAAGTTGTTCGGTAAACCATCAAAGCCGCAAATCTGAAGATCATTGTTTCACGAGTTGTCTAAGAAGCCACTGAAGGTGTTTGAAGCCACCGTAGAAGTTGTCAATGATAGAAGAAGCCGCCTGCAAGAAGGAAGTCGCCTAGTTAAAACGAAAAGGAGATTGTTAGTGTAAAATAATCACAAATTTGTTTAGAAACCCTAGTTTCCCCAAAATCTCCATTTTTGACTGTTTTTAGGTTTTTCTGAAGGTTTTGATTTTTTTGCATTTTTTTTGGTTTTTGAGCAATAAATGAATGGTACGATTTTTGCAAATAAATGAAATAAACTCAATAAAAATTATCTAGCTCTCGGAAGTGATGATAAATGGATGCCAGTTTAATTATTTCTCTTCTGGAGCGATTACAATAAATATTCTATTACATGCAATGAATAAAGCAATGGGTTTTTAATATTTAAAGAACCTGGTAAAAACAACAATCTGATCTGATAACTTGATAGTACGGCTGCAATCAATGTATTCTCCCTCAGGATGAAGATGGCGTAGGGTTCCAGATGCAAGGGCGCCACTCTGGTGAAGATTTGAAACCAAAAAGGTAGGCGTTTCTTCTTCAAGCTAAAGGACGGCTCAAGAAGACATGGTACGGCCTGCAGTAAGTACGGCCAGGTACAGCAGCATTAATGATTGTACGGCCTTCTCCAAAAAAAACTCTCCTGATCTCCAAATATATGCGCCTAGATGAATGGATGACCTTTGGATAGATAACTACTTTGTAAACTCTGAATGTGAATATCTCTGACGTTCAATGATTCCTCCTGTATGAAGAAATCTCTCAGCTGCAATAGATCAGGTGTTATTTCACACCCTCTGAACTGCTTCCAGTGGAGATGGCTCGTTCTCCAAGGAATTCGAGTTTCAAACCCTAAGGTTCTGTGCTCAGGCAAAACTTGACCAGTTTCAATATCAATAATCTCATAATGGCTCAAAACCCAAGGCAAATCCTCTAATATGCTGAAAAGTGCGATTTCCTCAAGAATAGGGTTTCATTAAAATATTCACTTTTAATTCTTTTAATTTCTCCATAGTCTCAGCTGAATATTTTAATATAATTTAAATGTCAATTTTGGCCCCTTCTGATGATGGCGCACCCCTCAAGAAGAATCACTTAAGTTATAATTTAATATTATAACTTTATATTATAATCATTAAATAATTAATATTTAATCATAGTTCCACGGAGTTTCCTGAAGGGGACGCGTCCCACAAGCGCATCGAGAGAAGGGGGGACAAAGTCAGTTTGAGGGCGGTGGGAGAGGAGTGATGGGAGGGCGGTCTTGATATACATATGGTACTTGAATAACTAGTTATAAAAAGATGTTTAAGAATAACATTTCAAATTAAACTTTGGAAAATTAGTAAAATTGCAAATACTAACATTTTAAACAATTGAATACTATTACTAAACGACTAAAAGTATATAAAATATTAAAATTTGCAAATGAAATTGTCGAATTTGAGATTTCTATTATATGAATATCGAAAATATGACATGTCACATCATAATATCATATCATAAAGATGATTACAATGAGTAGAATGATACATTGATATCAAAATAAGTACAAAATGCAAAACTGTAGTGAAGGGAGGCCTCTAATCATCCCCAAACTTACTCTTTCACTCACTCTTCTCACTGGTTTTCCTCTTCTTCACCTAGCTGTTGCAAAACATCAAATGGCATATGCGAGCAAAAAAATGAAGAATGAGAGAGTTTTGTTTAGCTTATGAATTTTAGAAGGGTCCCACAAGCCTTTAGGGTTCGGCCCAAGGCTTACATTAAGAAAATTGAAAGAAATTTTTTAAAAATTGCTTTTTTGGACATCCCACCGCAGGGGACGCCTGGGTGTCTCCGAGACGCTTGAGGGACGGCTAGAAGTCCCCGAGACGTCTCAGGGGACGTCCAGGAGTCCCCGCCGTTTCCTCGGAGTTTCCCAGTCCTGGCGGGGCGGTGGGGCCGGGGACCGTTCTCAGTCCCCAAGTCTCAAGCGTCCCAGGGGGACGGTGGGGGGGAGGGCGTGTCGAGTGGAGTTGTATTTAATTAATGCAATTAAATATTAATATTTCTCCGTTACTCATCAGATAGTATCCGTCTGGAAGTGAACAAGTGATTACGCAGCTGCCAGATATGCTAAAAATAAGAGGTCCCACACTACTGCCCAGGAACTAAAATATAGCAAGAAATCTCCGATCGAGCCCGAACGAAAGACTACTAATCAAACTCTGCTAACTGAAGCTGAGCCAAGCTCTGAAGTGACCCTCTATCCAGTCTATCGGCCTACGAGGGTCGTGTGATAGGCCAATCCTGTACTCCGAGAGATGTCATTGAGAAGGGGACATGACAACTTGAAGTCAATGTTGTTGTAGCATTGGAAGGAGGTGAATCTTTGTGAAGTAGGTTGCGAACTCAAAAAAAAGAAACTGTCAAAGACGTTTGAAAAGAGCCAACTGAAGTTAGAATCCCCGAGCACCAAACAGTGTAGCTCAAAGGGAGGTGTTGAGGAAAGCGAGTGTATCACACCTGAACCTACGATGGACTGGTGATAGGTGAGCCAGAGCTCGTGGTTAGAGCATCCCAACAGAAAAATAGGATTTCCTAGGTTCGATCCATAGTATTTCAATATTGCAGATGCTGAAGCATCAATGGAAAAGAATCAAGAAAGTAATTGGAATTTGTAGTTAAGATTAAAGGGGAGTGTTGGAATATCTAATCCCAACTAATTCATTAGCTCCCCAGCTGCACCTGCCCTCTACTTATCAACATTTGATCACAATCATATCCCAGCATTAAAGACAAGGATTTGATACTATCTACTCCAACTACACTAGCTTGTTGACTGTTAGCGGTCTCCTCTAATTGACTGTTAGTTGCAATTGCTCAACATTCTATATATTGGTTGATCTCTGTTTTGTTATGCACCCTCAGATGAGTCTAGCTCTGCAGAGCTGTAAGGGTATGAACTGAAGCTCAGTGTTTGTAATCTTTTTTCGATATAAATGTTTTATGTTTGCATTATTTTTATCTTTTTGTTTTCTGCTCCTTTCAAATCTTTCATGGAAATCAATGTTTATGACTAAGCAAGGATTGTTTGAGTGGCTTGTTCTACCATTATGAGGTTGATGAAAGAGTTACTTAGGCTACTTATTGATTATTGTGTGATTGTTTATTTGGATGATATCTTGGTCTTAAGCAGAATGTATGAAGAACATGTTTCTCATCTCAGTCAAGTACTTAAAGTGTTAAAGGGGAACACATTACTTTTTGAATGGTAAGAAGTGCAAGTTTCCAAGAACATCACTTGTCTATCTTGGGCATGCTGTGGGGAATGGTAAAATCAAGATTGATCTTGCAAAGATTTAGGCCATTGTGAATTGGCCAAAGCCTGCATCTAATCATGGAGGCCATTTTGCTGTCAAATAGATGTGTAAGTTTGTGAAATCTTTCTGCTATGTTGTTTCTCCTTGACATGCCATCATAGGGGCTGGAAAGGCATTTCCATTGTAGTGCAAAAAGCAGCGTTCATTTGAAGAATTTGAGTATAAAATCACTTATGCACCTGTGGTTGCTTTGCCCAATTTTCAGTAGCATTTTGACGTTGAAACTGATGCTGGTAACTATGCTATGGGGGTTGTTTTGATGCAAGGAGGAATACTGGTTGGTTATCATTTTGAGTTGTTCAAAAGGGTTTCCCTAAACTACAATAAATATGGCAAGGAGTTGTATGCTTTGATTTTTGCAGTCAAGAAATGAAAACATTATATCATGGCCAAAGAAACAGTGGTTGATCTGAAATTTGGTTAAGATATTTGGATTGAGTTGGTTTTGCATTCAGGCACATTTACATTCACAACAGAGAGTGTAGAAACCCCTGTTTCCGCTATCTTCTGAAAACTGACTGTTTTTGATTGTTTTTGACGTTTTGATTTTTTTTGGTGTTTTTGTGCATAAATGATATAGTGCGATTTTGCAAGAATTTGATATAAAATTCAAATAAAATCATACAATGCCAATATTGATGGAAAATAGGATATCTAATGATGCCAATCAATATATTAATCTACTGGAGCGATTTACAAAGAGATCTGATAACAGATGAATGAAAAAAACAATGCTTTATTTGATGAAAACCTGGTATTGCAGCTAGTTGATAATCTCCATGAAATGGTACGGCTGAGACATTAATCTACTTTCTCCTGCGCCAGATGAAAGGAAATGATGCCAGATATATATGCGCCTCCAGTGATGAAGTCTGACTGCCAATAAGGAAGGCGATTTGCCTTAAACAAAAGTACGACCTTTTTAGAGATGTACGACCTGTAGCTGGTAAAAGTACGGCCTTAGTACAACAACAATCCAATTAAGAAGTACGGCCCTCAATGGTGTTTCCAGATCTCAGGGAAAAATAGGCGCATAAGCCGAGTATCTCTGTTGGAGGAATTACGAACTGGAAACCCTAAATAATAATTCTCTGTGAATGTTCTGTGATCACTTCTGAATGAAGAAATCTCTCTGAAAGCAATAGATCAACTGTTATTTCACAGTCTCTGAATTGCAACACTGAAGATGGCTCGTTCTCCAATGCATGTAGACAACAGAAACCCTAGGCTTCGTTCTCCGAAAGAAGACTTGATCAAAATTTCAATATTCAACATAATGGCTCGAATCCCAATGCAAAAGCCTTATATTCTTGAAAAGTGCGACTTTTCTCAATTGGCATCATTTAAAATAAATTCGAACTTTTCCTTTTAATATTTCAATAGTCTTCAATCACATTTTTAATTATAAATTATAATTAAAAATGGCCCCTTCAATGATGGTCGACCCCCTTTAGCAATTCACTTAAGTTATAATATTAAAATATTATAACTTTATAATATAAGCTCTGAATAATTAATATTTAATTAAATCAATTAAATATTAATATCTCCCTCAAAATATGTCCGATTCATGAACCGTCTGAAGCTGGCGAATAAGGGAGTGATTCTGCACGTGACCAAACCATACTGCTAAAAATAGCAGGGGTGCTCCGCTGAGTGCCAAATACTGCTAAAAATAGCAATCCAGGAAAATGGTGTCCGAATGAGCCCGAACGAAAGCCAACTGATAAAAATCTGACAATCGAAGCCAAGCCAAGCTCCGTCAAGACCCTCTATCCATCCTATCAGCTTACGAGGGTCGCATAATAGGCTAATCATAAGCTCTGAGAGATGTCAACTGGAAGGGGACATGACAAAGAGGTGGTCACTTGTACTGACTCTGGAGGTATTTTGTATTGCTGCAAGTACACATGTAGCAAAGGAAGTCACTTTCAGTAACGCTGGGAGTGTTCTATTATATGCTACAATTGATTCCCTTGTTTTCCTGTTGGCCTTGGATTGCTTGTGGGTTCATCTTTGAGGTTGTTGGCAATTGGACCTTCTGCCAGAATCATCATTGAGAGTGATTGTTTTTGCTTTCAGCAATGCTGTAAGTGTTGGAAAATAATGACAGTGAGTGTGTGTTTGGAAATAAGTTCTATAGTCATCTTGGTGGTGGCTTGGAACATCATCATGGCACCTATAGGGTCAATGATCCATATTTATACTTGCTATATGTTAATTTTTAGGAAAATAGTAGCACCTGGAAGGACAAATGGGCAGAGTAATAAAAGGGGGACAGATTTGTTCATGATGGTAGCAATTGATGGTTTTCATTGGTGGGCATATGGAGACAGCTGGATCTTATCATTGTGAGCAACATTAGTAGGGAAACACCTCTTTTTTTGTCTTTGTGGTGGGTTGTTCATTTCACCTTGGTTTGTGATTTCTCTTATTCTATTGATGGATGATATTCCATTTTGGATGTTAGTGGTTGAGATGATTGAGGTGGTGGTTGCGTTAGTAATCAAAGGAACTATTCTTGTAGTCTAGTTTCTTGGTGGTTACCCTCATCTTTCCAAGCTTGCTGGGGGACAAATGGAAGAATACAGTGTAGAGAAGAGGATGATAGAAGGATCCAGTTGGCTAGTGAAAGACACTGTTGTGACTAGCTTGAGAAGAATTGGAAGTGTGTAGGGTTCTTTTGAAGTGTAGGATTAGAGTGGAGGGAAAGGAGATTAGTAGGATTGTAAAAAAGCTCCATTAAAACCATTTAATCGGTATGATCTCCATATATTGGAATTGAAGAAGTGAATGGGTTGCTTGTAGCATACCCTTCCTTGAGTTTTTCACCCATTTGGGTTTTCTCCAGTTGATAACCTATATCATGTGTTATTGTATTCTATGTACCTTGTTTATTTATTTAATTCCTTTTTGTTAATTCAATCAATTATGTTGTTGCAAGGTATTAAGCTGTTAGGATAAAATGGCTGAGAGTTGTGGACAAAGAGCTTAGAAATCCATTGTAGTAACTCTAGGGTTATCAACCCATAGGTTTATAGATTAGTGGCACACATAGATCATCAACTGCTCCAATACTTCTAGGTTCAAACAAAACTCAAAATAAACTAGTCACTACAAATGAACGGGCTTCCTTCAAGAGTTCCATTTGGTGATGAAATACAAATGGGGTGTGTCTAATAAGGTGGCTGATATGTTGTCAAGACCATCTCTTCTTTCAGTGGTTAGTACTCTTACTTTGTAGGAGCTTTTTTCTATAGAGGTATATGTTGAGGATTATGAATATGACAATGACTTGAGCAAGATATACCTGCATACCAAGAGGGGAGAAGTGGCTGGTTTTGAGCCAAACCTAGTCTATTTTCTCAAAGATAGGATTATTCTACAAAATGGGTAAGTTCTGCACACCCAAGGAGAGAAGATTTTTTTTATGGATGAGGCTCGTACCTCTAGAGTTGTAGGACAATTTGGAGTAATTAAGACTGTTGTAAAGTGACTTTATCAAATAAATATATTAAAATATTCAATAAAGTGACTTTATGAGGGAGGAATAATTAATTGGTGGTGAAGTATATAAGGCAAATGAAAAAGGAATTAATCATCTTGGAGAAATTATTACCGGGCACAAAAATTGACAGCACAACTTTCAAAAAACATGAGGACGAAAACCCTCAAAAGTGCGGATTGGATGGAAATCCAATTTCGTTTGCAGGCAGATTCATCTCGGAATTCATGCAGGGATTCAAAGGATAGTTGATCGATTTGAGACCCCATTGTATATGGTCCTTTTCAGATCATTGAGCAAGTGGAAGATAATGTTTTCGGGTTGATTTGCTTGATTCGGCTCCTAGTGAACAAGATGAATTGGAGGGTGTTGTGATTTGTGAAAAGAAGGCAAGAAGAATGAGGGGAGGTGAGTACGAAACATGGTTGGTGGGGTTGAAAGGGGGGTGTTGAATAAAAGAAAATGGTATCTAAATGATGATTTGGGAAAGAAATTCCCACATTTGTTGAGTTCTTGAGTTGTTGGGGATCAAAAGCTTTCTTAGTGGTGAGGCATGATCCAAAAATCGATTCAAGGTTGTTGTACCATGGGATCAAATTTACCACTTTCAAATGAGAAGATGCCTAGAAGCCTTGGGGACATGCATTTTATTGGTTTTGTCATAAAAAGCTATGTACTTTTGCGAAGGATTTGTTTGTGATGATTTGGAGCTTTGTAAAGATGTCTTGGAATTATTAAAGTATTATTGTATTATTTAATGGTCATCTTAGTCTTTAGTTAGTCAGTAGTTTACTTCAGTTAGTTTTTAGTAACTTTTTGTTCTTTGCTTTTGTTAACGTCTGTTTCTTTTTAGAAACATCGTCCTGTATTGTATTATTTAAGGAGCTTTCATCTCCTCTGCAAATAATGAATATCGAATATCAATTATCATTTCATGTTATCAGAGCTTAGGCTCGTTTTTTGGTGAATCTTTTAGAAATAAAAATTTGTTCTTCATAATGAATTTTTTAAATTTTTTTAGATGTTTTTTAACCGATTTTTAAAAAAATAAAAAATCTAAGAAATTTTTTAGAAAAATTTTAGAGGGTTGTAGAAAGAAATTGCAGATTCTTTCTAAGCCAAATTTGTGACGATTTTCCTGTGAAAATCGCATGAGGATTTTTGGATAAAAATCATAGATCCTTTTAAAAGTAGAAATTTGAGGGTCATGTTTCTAAAAATTGTGAAAATTTGAAGGGGATTCGTGGGTTGTTCAAACAAAGAAATTGTGACTTTTTTTGTGTAAAATTGCGTTGTTTTTGTTCTTCTAGAAAATCGCGTGGGTTTTTTTCTGAAGGGTGTCGCCATTTCTTTTTTCCTGCTCACATTTTGTTGTGGTAGATTTGGAGGGTTTTTGTGTTTCTTCTAGTCACGCGACCCTGTTCTTTTGAAAATCACGACCCTTCATTCCGCAAGGTTTCAAAAAATTGCAATTCAGGTTTTTTTTCTATGCCTATTCTTTGAGCAAAAATGTGATTTGAAGTTTCTTTTTGCAGGTCGTGTTGAAGATTCGTGAAAAATATTGTGCCTTTTGAGACAGTTTTTATCTGATGTTCGTGGTCTATTCTCTATGACTTAGGGTTTTCAAGAATTTTGAGGATTTAAAACTTTGAATAGTTTTTTTTTTGATTTTTTTTCTATAATTTTATTTTTTGCTGATCATTTGAGCTTTTTAAAGTTTTTTGCAATCATGGGAGTTGTGCTAGTTGATCGTCTTGGGATCCGTGTCAACTGACCACAAATTTTATACCTCGTTTTTCATGCTTTTGGAAAACGGGAGGGATGGCATTTTTGCATTCTGAGCAAGCGTCTACCTCTTTTGCATTAATGGTCGAAAGACCAGGAGATCGTGTAAAATCATCTGTATGGTACATTGATTTTGGAACCTCTCGGCATTTTACAAACATGAGAGATTGGTTCACGAAGTATATGGCTTGCTTCGATTCTGTCATCTTTGGTGGTGGCAAAGAATATACAGTTGTCGGCAAGGGCAACGTCTCGATCACATCTGGTGGAAGACATTTAATATTCCTCAATGTATGCTATGTACAGGGCATTGAGCTTAATTTGCTCTCTATTAGTCAAATTATGCCCCACAATCCGAAGTTAGACATCATTTTCAGTTCTCACAAGTGTCAAATTGTTGATAGGGAGTACAAGAAAACAGTGGTAGTTGGGGTCGAGGATCATGGTTTGTATCGGCTACTTGATATTGGAGATCCTCTGGAGCATGTGCTGGTTGCAAGGAGTTCATCCATCAGTACTCTTTGGCATCAACAATATGGGCATCTCAATATTGCCTACCTCTCTTAGCTAGCTCGAGAGAATTTGGTAGAAGGCTTACCTGAGATTCAACAACAAACACATGGTGTTTGCAGAGCTTGCTAAGCAGGGAAGCAACATCGTACTTCTGTTTCAGAGGGAAAGTCTTGGAGAGCATCCAAGTGTTGGAAATGTTGTCATTGATGTCAAAGTGAAATAGATGGAGTCATTGATGTCAAGATAAGCATGACTAAAAATAACATAAGCATAAATGAATGAGAACAAACATAAGACAACATATTTGAAAGTAAGAATGAGCTTACTTCCATGATCAACAAAGAACTTATAAGAGGAGCTCGCCTATCTGACACTGAGAATCGTATTCTAAAGAATAAAGTGCAAAAGAACATTTGGAATTGATATTGATTGACATTTAGTTTGGTTGACATTCAGTTTTGTTAATGAAGGCTTAAACAAAATCATCATAACATTCAAAATGACACATTCAACACTCAGTCAAAGGAGTTAGAACTGATCACACAGTTCTAAATTAGATAAAGAAGAACCAGTATCGGGCTTGTTCACTACCAGCTATGGAGTCAAAGCCAATCACTACAGATGATCGGGACAGTATACCAAATAATGCGTTTGGTGACTGACGTGTTTATACAAAGGACGTTTTATTTTTTGTTAAGAAAATATTAAAGAAGTTAATCTCCAGATCTATTTAAGAAGAGTGTTTTATGAAGATTAATCATTCAGTCCTAATAAACAAAAAAACAAACAAATGAAGAGGTGCGAATTAAAAAAAAGGAGAATGGTAATTAACTTAAGTTACAAAGAGGTGCGATTATTCTCTTGAGGAAAAATGATTAGTGAAAGAAAATAAAGAATAAAAAGAAAAAGAAAACAACAGATAAGACAAATTAAGAATAAGACAATAATCACCTTTATCAGAATAAGACAAAAATATTCCCTCATAAGGTATACGATTTGTGAAGGAAATAATCACATTTGTTATAAAGCAATTATTGTGTAAGGAAGCAATTCATACTAAAATAATAAGGAGCGCTTCATTTAAAAGGAGAGACACGATTTTATTTAAGAAGAATGGCAGCGATCTGAAAAGCAATAATAGTATATAATAAGGTGCATGAGATAAAATGCTTTATTTAGATAAAGTATAATTTATGCTTCAGATTTGTCAATAAAAGCAATTAATGAAAAGGTGTGATCTGGAAATTAAAATTGAAGAGGCATGCTAGTAAAGGGAAAATTTCAAGAGACATGTTGTTAAGGTTGTATCTCTTGATACAAAGAGATCAATATATTTAAAGCTCAATTCAGTTTCAAGATACGTGTGTGAGAATTTTTAATGCTATATCTTTGAAACACATTCAGGTGTAGAGTGTGCTGAGTGTTGAGGAACAAAAGATATATTATCTGAACACAAGTAGGTGCTGATGGCTGATTAAAGAATTGCAGTTTATGTGTGTGTAAGTAAAAAGATAAATCATCCAAACACAAGCAGAGTACAGAAATATATATTATTTCTGTGTGAGCTTAAAGAGGAGTAACTGCAGATTAGAGAGCATCTTGAAGATTAAATTTATGAGAAGATTGTGAATGATTATGATCAGTTTTGTAACAGGAGATTGTGCACAGTTCAGATCAGATTTGTGAAAGAGTTCATGCAAGATTTATATGAGCAGATTCAACAAAGGGCTGAATTAAGAGGAAGATACATGTGATTGCATCGAGTTGTGAAGAAGATATCATTAACAAGAAGATCTTGATGAAGGCATAGAAAGAGTTTGTCATTAGTTGAAGAAGACATAGTTTGTGAGAAGGAATATTTGATTATACCAGATTTGTAAGAAGAGTGTTTGAGCAGAAGTCCATCATCCGTTGAGGAAGCAACATTAAAGGTGGAACACTATTCATTCAAATTATAATCTTTGCTAAGTTGGTGCTTGGCAAGTAGGGGTTGGTGCATCTTGTAGGTTGGTGCCTACTAAATCAGCATTGGGGGTTGAAGCTCCTTGTAGGTTGGTGCCTACTAAACCAGGATTAAGGGCTGGTGCTCTTTGTAGGTTGGTGCCTACTAAACTACATACTTCGTGATTCAAGTAGGTTGGTGCCTACATTTATTGTAAAAGTTTATATAATTCATAGAGTACATTATTTGTACCGTGGTTTTATCCCACAAGGGTTTCCACGTAAAATATTGATGTCAATTGGTGCATATTGTGATAATCTTGTATAGTTGATTTTGTGTTGGAATTGGAAGTTGATAAAGGTTGTAAAGGGTAAAAGTTTATAGATATACTGATTCACCCCTCTCAGTATATCTTTGTGCTCTTCACCAAGGTCTTACAGTTGGTTAATGCAGACGTTTGTGGACCAATGAATACTGCATCGGTCACTGGTGCCAGGTATTTCCTTTTGTTTGTTGATGATTTTAGCAGAAAAATGTGGGTGTATTTTCTCAAAGCAAAGTCACAAGTATTTAATGAATTTTAGAAGTTTAAAGCATTAGTTGAAAAATAGTCTGGATGTCAAATCATTACTCTTAGGATAGATAATGGGGGTGAATTCTGTTCCAACCAGTTCATCGACTTCTATGCAAAACACAACATTAGACGCCAACTTACCCCACCCTATACCCCTTAGCAGAATGGTGTTGTTGAGTTGAGGAATCGTACCATCACAAAAATGGCCCGCTGTATGTTCTAGAACAAGAGTGTTCCCAAGAAATTTTCGGCTAAGGCAATGTATACAACAGTATACCTTCTTAACCAGTCTCCCACACAAGCTGTTAAGAAGATGACCCCTGAGGAAGCATGGTCTGGAAGGAAACCGAAAATCACCCACCTCAGAATTTTTGGTTCAACTGCGTATGTTTGGATTCCAAATGCCAAAAGAACCAAACTGGATTCCAAGAGCCAAAAGTTGATGTTGACAGGATATAGTGACAATCACAAGGCCTATCGGCTAATTGATTTGGCTACTGACTGTTTGACATTTAGTAGGGATGTTGTGTTTGATGAGGAAAGTGGGCCATTTTTACTCCCTTCTTCCAGTCTTGACGATCAACCTTTGAAGACCAAGGAGTTGGGAGCTAAGCTTTTAGTAGCTCCAGCTGAAGGGAGGGATTTTGATGTTGAAGAATCTCCCACACCAGATCCTCTACCAGCAGGGAGGGACTTTGATAATTCTCACATTGTGGAATCTCCTCGGCAAGATTTTGTCTCAGCAAATTTTCCTCAGAATAATATGGATGGTATTCTACTAGGCATCCCAAGTCATGATGATGCTCATTTTGATTTGGAAGATGATTCTTCTCCTCCTCGTCCTAAGTGGTGGGTGAAGCTCATCGGTGATGTTCATGATGATGAGCTTATTGAGAGACGACCGTCTAGAGGCAAGAGCAAAAAGAACAAAGTAAATTTTGCTCTTATGGCCAAACTTCAAAGTGTTTATGAGCCCCAATAGTATTTAGAGGCCAAGGGTAAACTTGAATGGGAAAAGGCTATGGATTCCGAGCATCATAGTCTTTTGAAGAACAACACACGGGTTCTGTTAGATCTTCCAACAAGGAAGAAACTATAAGAGACCAGGTGTCTCTCAACCCCAATTGATATTCTAGAAGCATAGATTCTTTTTGTGTTTGCTGGTTTTTGAAAGGTTTTTGATTTTTTTTAATTTTTTGTGCAATGAGGTTTTGAGTGATTCTTGAATTGAATGATTCTAAAATATATAATAAATGAAATATTGCAAATCTTAAGGAAATCGACTTCTAAAGATGGCGAATGACTTTATTTTGCTTACAAACTGATTACAAGAATGAATCTATAACATGCATACAAAAAAGCAACCATTTAATGATTGAAGGAACCTGAAATTTATTGCAGCAAGTCGTACAACGGGCTGGAAGTCAGAATAGCAAAGTAGGCTTTAATCTCCCCTTCAGAATTGACGCCAAACACCTCTGGAAGAATGGGCGACCAAATTGAAGTCAATAAATGCCAAAAAGACAAGGCGTTTTTGATCTTGCATTCACACGCCTCAAAGCTGGAAATGTACAGCCTGTTTAATGATGACCAGCAATGACTAGAAATCGTACGGCTCAAACACTGTGCCTGGATATTGATAACTTTGGCGCCTGATCAATCTCCTGTAAATCTGAAACTTATTCTGAAACCCTTTCTGAATCTAACTCAATAAGCACAACTGTAACCTCTGAATGAAGTCACCCTATTGACAATCTTCAACTGGTATTTCATAGTCTCAGTATCCTGATTCTAAAGAGGGAACGTTCTTCAAAACCTGATGATCTGCAGAAACCCTTGTTTCTCAAATCCCGATGCTCTCAGAGAAAAATAATGACAAATTTGAATAATCAACATAATGAGTTCGATTTGCCTTGAGGAAATATATAACCTCTCTCAAAAAGTCGACCCCTTCACAAAAAGCTATTAAATGAGCAATTAAAATATCATTAAATCGCCATTTAATGACTTAGGCAAATTAATTACATAATGGCGTCCCTTTTCTTAAATGAGCATTAAAATACTCATTTAATATTAATTTATCACTTATTATAAAGTATTTAATGATATTTTATAATTTGCCATTAAATAATTAAATTTAATTATTTTCATTAAAGTGACTTTATATTATAAAGTCAAATTAATAAACTTTTAATAATGATTAAATGCCTTAATAATTCCTATTTGCTCATCAGATCATCAAACTGGGTCGAAGCTGAGCTAACCAATTGAATCAGGTGCCCTGCCAAAAATAGCAACTCCTGCCTGCCTGACTTACTATAAATAGTAAGTACCTCTAAATCACTCTGTAAGTGTTCGCAGAGGCCCAAACCTGAATCAACTGCTGGAGTGATGTTCCCCAATGCTGGATAACTGCCTCAAGTGATCCTCTAAACAGTTCTGGCAGCCTATGAGGATCTGAATGATAGGCTAACCTCAGAACTAACTGTACTACCTAGGAAGGGGACATTACAGAAAACCCATTGGCTGCAAATGGGTCTACAAGGTCAAATACAAGGTTGATGAAACACTGGATAAATACAAGGCTCGATTGGTGGCTAAGGGGTTCTCGCAAAGAGAAGGTATTGATTATGAGGAAACCTTTGCTCTCACAACAAAGATGAGCACCATTCGACTTGTCCTAGCCATGGCAACACAGTTTGACTAGAGGGTCCAGCAGATGGACGTGAAGAGTGCCTTCCTCAATGGAGATTTGGAGGAAGAGGTATACATGACGTTGGAAGAAGAGGTTGCGGGACAAGAGTACAAGGTATGCAAATTACAGAAGGCTCTTTATGGCCTCAAGCAGGCACCTAGGGCATGGTACCTGAAGTTTAATAAGTACCTGGTTGCACAGGGGTTTCATAGGAGTCCCTTAGTTGCCAATTTGTATGTCAAGAACACTGGGAGTGATATCATCCCTTTTGTCATCTATGTGGATGATATCTTCATTACTGGAAATAGGTTACATTTGATTGAATAGATCAAGTCCAATTTGTGTCAGGCGTTTGAGATGACGGACTTGGGTCTCCTACACTATTGTCTTGGTGTAAAAGTTTGGCAGACTGGTGGCGGTATCTTCATTTCTTAGTCGAAGTATGCCGGGAAAAAATTCAGGATGGAAGATTGCAAAACCTCATCCACTCCTATGGAGAAGGGGCTGAAACTTTCAGCCAGATTAGGCTCACCAGTGGTAAATGAGTCTGTGTTCAGGCAACTTGTGGGAAACCTCATCTATCTTATTGCCACCAAACCCGATCTTAGTTTTGCTATGAGTTACATTTCTTGTTTCATGATTGATCCTAAGGCGGAACACTGGGTTGCCATGAAGTGAGTATTGCGATATGTCAAAGGGACACCTGACTTTGGTATTCTGTATAATAGATGTAAAGGTCCTAGACTGGTTGGCTTACAGACTATGATTGGGCAGGTTCAATGGATGAGAGGAAGTCCACTTCTGGGTATGTTTTCAGTCTTGGTATAGGTGCTATCACATGGACAAGAAAGAAGCAGCAGGCAATTGCTCTTTCCTCGATCGAAGTAGAGTATCGGGGAATAGTTAAGGCAACATGTGAGGCAGTATGGCTTCGAAGGATGCTTGCTGACATGTAGATGTCTCAAGCAGGGTCTTCACCCTTGTTTTGTGATAATCAAGGGGTTCTCAAACTTGCTAAGAATCCTGTCTTCCATGAGCGAATCAAGCACGCTGAGCTTCATTGTCACTTCATCAGACAACTTGTTGAAGATGGCTTTGTAATGTTGCAGTATGTTCCAACTGAGGATTAGACTGCAAACATTCTCACCAAGTCTCTCAATCTAGATAAATTTGTAAAATTTCGGGATAAGCTTGGTGTTGTTAGTAAGATGAGCACTAAGGGAGGGTATTAAAGTATTATTGTATTATTTAATGGTCATCTTAGTCTTTAGTTAGTCAGTAGTTTACTTTAGTTAGTTTTTAATAACTTTTTGTTCTTTGCTTTTGTTAACGTCAGTTTCTTTTTAGAAACATTGTCTTGTATTGTATTATTTAAGGAGTTCTCATCTCCTTTGTAAAAAATGAATATCGAATATCAATTATCATTTCAGGAATAGGGTTGCAAATGATAGAATGGAGTTGAAAATCAAGTTCAACATTTTTGCTGGTTTTGGTAGTTGACAAAAATGAAATGGCAGCGGTAATTGTGAATTCACCTCCTAATGGAGGCAGTGAAAAAAGTCATCCTGTTGGCATAACAACTAACACTTCTGGAGTGCAAGTTGGTACGGAGAGCTATGCACACTACGTGATGAGTGCTCTTCAAATTAGGAGGGGAAGCTCCCTCGTTGTGCGGACAAAATTCTTGAAAAAGTAAACTAAACTAATTCCTATCTTTTTATCTTAGTTGAAAGAGGCACAAGGTTTGCAATAAACTTTGGACGTTGCAGCCAATGATTTTTTGATTTTGTAAGTCTTTAACTACAACTCAAAACTAACTAGCTTAAACTATCCAATCTCCTCAAGAAATCAGAGCATGAGGAAACAGAGCGGGAATGATCTTACACGATAAACCGGGTACAGATTCACAACGTGAAGGCAAGGTGGGCACAACTATCTGCTTGTCTGAATAGGTTTATTATCACACACATCATATGATAAGCTTTAAGTACAGATTCTCAACGTGAAGGCAAGGTGGGCACAACTATTTGCTCAATCTGAATAGGCTTATTAGAAACACAACACAAAGGATAGCCAACTAGGACAATAAATTGCATAGACGAAACACACATACAATTTACGATCGAACTAGCCACTATATCTAACTAAGATAAGCATTCACCATAATAACTACATGAACCCTGAGTGGCATAACAATTCATCATCATAATAAATACTCGTGAACAGATACAAAATAAGGAATATTACAGGCTGTGAGCACCATAAATCTGCAAATAGCTTGATCTCCAACACTCAATAACATGGGTTAGTTCATGCTATGCAAACTTACTAATGCTCCTATGAAATAATACATCATGCCTCACAAACAAGATAACAAAACAAACTAATTGAAAGCATAAAAGAAGCACAATGTATACCTATTCCGTAGTGGATTGGTGCCACTTTGATATGAAAAGTGGCCCTTTCCCAACCTTTGACAAGCTCAATGATCAAAATGCCTTGAAGATGCTATGCTATGGAGTGGACAAAATTAGTTTTCAATGTGAAGAGAGTAACTTTGCTCTAAGTTGTGGATGATGAAATGAGGAAAGAGGCCTCTTATTTATAGAATGACAAGTTGGAGAAATGCCCAAAATGAAGCAATGTGGGACTAATTTTCAACCAATGGCAAGGTGCCACTTGTCAAGAGATGGATGGATGAAGGATGTGCACATTTTGATGAATGTGCTCATAAATGACATTAGGTGGCTTTTCAAATTTGAAAGTTGGCTTGTTGGAGGGAGAAGAAAGGGTTTTAAATGCCAAGTAGGGGACATGTAGAGGGGAGTTAATGCTATGTTGGGAAGGGACAAGTCATTTGAGAGGGAGATTTGAAATGGGAGAATATTCCACTTTTATGCCTTGTTGAGAGAAAATGAAGATTTAATAAATGAATTAAATTGATTTATTTGTGCAAGTGGGAAAAGCTAGAGGATGTGACATGGATTAAGATTAGATTTAATCATATTATTTGATTAACTTAAGTGAAGATTAGGTGATTTGACCCATTTGATTTAAATTTATGGATCAAAATAAATCAAAAGGAGATGGAAAATGATTTAGACTTAGTTAAATAAATATTTTGATTTATTTAGCTAAAGGGGATGATGTTAGTGTTAAAGATGAATTTTTTTAATTTAAATGGAGGACTTTAGAGATTGATTAAATAAGATTGGTTTATTTTGTTGGC
>VDFB02085053.1:0-19885 GCA_007258455.2 Sequoia sempervirens | reverse complement strand
GAAGATACATGTAGATGTCGTGATACCAAGGATCTCCAAGACCAACAATTTCACACATATTCTGATTCTGGTACCTTGAATGCGGGAACGAGAAGCTGCTCGATCATAAATTTATATTTTGAAGTGTTGTGAGGGATATCCAATAAAGACCCAATTTATTAGCCATAGCGTCCTCTTTGCTTTCATTGTTGGTTCTAGGAATTTTCTCGAATGTTATTTCAATGAAAGACTCCTTAAGGGTCTCCACCAATTTCTTGTATGGAGTAATCTTGTCGTCTTTGGTCTAATATTCATTGTTTACTTGATTTATGATCAATTGAGAATCCCCATATACCCTGAAGGCTATGATATTCCACTGCATTGCTATTTTGAGACCTATAGTCAAAGCCTCATATTCTGTGATGTTATTAGTGCAATGAAATGCCAATTTGTAAGACCTTGGGATGCAGTCTCCTTGTGGGGTAATGAAGAAGACACCAGCTCTTGATCCATGCTGTGTGTATGAACCATCAAAGTATAGTTTCCATTGGTTAGGTACGTTGAGGTTAAAGACGGATTCATCTAGAAACTCTAAGACAAGAGGATTCTCATAATAAATAGGTGCTTCTGCTAGTTGATCTGCGATGACCTGACCCCTGATTGTTTTTCTCTCTACATACTTGATGTCATATTCTAATAATATCATTACCCATTTTTCCATTTTGCCTGTGAGCATTGGCTTTGATAGTAGATACTTGAGGGGATCAATTTTGGCGATGAGCTTTATCTTATGTGCCAACATGTAATGTCTGAATTTTTGAGAGGAAAACACTACTGCGAGACATGCTTTCTCAATAAATGAATAGTTTAACTCATTCCCAACCATTGTCCTACTGATGTAATAAATAGCCCTCTCTGTTCCATTTTCATTATGCTGAGCTAGGAGAGCTCCAAGGGCTGTTGATGTTGCTGATACATATAAGATCAATGGTTTCTTAGGGATAGGTGGCATTAAGACCAGTGGTGTCAATAGGTATTTCTTGATTTTGTTAAATGCCTCTTCACATTTAGCATCCCATTTGTATGCTACTCCCTTGTGGATTAGGTGAGAATATGGAATTTTTTTGTCTGCTAACTGCGCTATGAACCTTCGAATGGACTAGAGTTTGCCTTGGAGGCCTCTCAATTGTTTTAGTGTCTTTGGTGCTTTCATTTTGAGGATTGCCTTCACTTTTACTGGATCCACTTCAATACCCCTCATTGATACTATATATCCTAACTTGGTTTACCTTATTGTACGCCAAAAACACACTTCTTTGGGTTTAGTATTACTTTGTATTCTTCCAGTATGTCAAAGATGGCACTCAGGGTCACTATATGGTCTTGTCTTTTTCTAGACTTAGCTAGGATGTCATCAACATAGTCCTCAACTGTTTTATGGATCATATCATGGAAAAAAAATGTCATAGCCCTTTGATATGTTGCTCCTGCATTTTTTAGGCCAAATGGCATCATGTTCCAGCAGTAAGTCCCCCATGGACAAGTGAAGGTTGTCTTATGTTGATCCTCTTTTGCTATCATGATTTGGTTATATCACGAAAATCCATCCATTGGTGATAACATCTCATGTCCCTTATCATGTCCACTATCATGTCAATGTTGGGAAAGCGAGAGTCATCTTTGGACATGCCTTGTTCAAATCTCATTACATATTTGAATAAGCTCCTTCGAGGTTTCAAAATAAACACTAGGTTTGATGCCATTCTGAATGTGAGAAATCCTGTGGGTCCGGATGAATCCTGCATCAACAAATTTTGAGCTCCATTTTATTGATAAAAATTTGAGGATGCATTTTTCAAATTTTTTGTTTGACTGGCTTTTCCTCTGGGTATATTGCCAAGTGGTGGACTACGGTTTCTGGGTCAAGACCTGGCATATTAGCATAACTCCACGTGAAGTTTATTTTCCTCTCCCTTAGGAATTCTACTAGGAGTTCTTGCTCTTCTGATAATAGTGATTCCGCATATAATGTGATATGTGGAGTCTCCTCTGTTCCTAGGTTGACAAGATTACATTTTTTGGCCAAAACTGCTAACTTTTCTTGATGAATAGCTCTTAGAGGAAGATTGAATCCCCCATCCTCAGGTGCCTTAGGGATGTTTTCACCATTGGATGCATCCTTTCTTTTTACCTTTTTCTTGTTAGAGAGTGCCACTATGTGGTTTTCACTCAAGGACTTGGATATGATTCTTAGTTTCTCACTTTTGTGACTGAAGGATTCAATCGTTTCTCTGTAATAGGCCAGTGTGTCCAACTCCATTATAAACCTTGCTTTATGATCTCCATCTGGAATGTTATCCCTCAATCCCATGAATTCTGAGAGTGCTTGATCATTTTTGAATGTATCAAGAAGTGGTGGTCCTTGTTGGTCATAATCAATGAGTTGGGGATATACTAAGTGGATTTCATGGTCGTGGTTGTTTGGCTCAAAAGATAAGGTACTGATCATGCAAAGGGTGGTATCCTCAAATAACATAGGTAGATTGGATATGGGGTCCTCATCATCGCTACTACTACAAACATCAATTATATCAAAGGTATAGTTGTCTAGGACTGACACGAATCGTGTCATGGTCACATTATTGGATGGCCAGTTATTAACCGCTCTCTAACTAGGACTTATTGCGTATGGTTGCCATGGAGGGTGCCATGAGTAAAGGTTTGTTTATTGGTCATGCTGTGTCATTGTGATCCATTTGTAGCTTTGTCAGTCTTCAGTTTATTAGTAACTTGGCATCATTTGGGCATTTCTTTCTTATCCCTGTTAATTAAATTAGCTATTGGTCTCTCTCTCTTGGTATGGCACATGTGCAGTGGATTATCTCAATAAACCCTCTTTGTGGGATCTCAGCTTTGTGATTCAGGACAGTCTTTAAGGGTGTTTGGGATGAAGAAACCCAGTTTTGTTATAGGGCATATAAATGATCTAGGAAGTTAGCAGGTAGCTCTCTGTCGAAACATGTTGGGAGACTGCAGCACCACAACCATCCCTCTGGTGCAGTGAGGCAGTGTTGGAGATGGTAGGAATGGGTAGATTGTCTCTATATGATGGATGTGAGGGTGGCGGGATTAATGTATTGTGTGGATGGGCCTTCATCATTTTTTGGTACTTGGGGGATTTTGTAATACTTTGCTTCAAGATTTTTGCAGTATCATAAAGGTTCAGGATCTCCATGGATGGTGACTTCTTATCCATTATGTGTAAATTTCACACATTGGTGGAAGGTTGATGCTACTGCTTTCATCGTATGAATCCATGGACATCCTAGGAGGATGTTATATGGCAAGTCAAGGTTCAAGACTTGACAAGTGGTTTCCATGAGAGTTGGCCCTACTTAAATAGGGAGTTTGATCGTTCCTTGAGACACTCTTTCTTGATCATCGTATGCTCTTATCATGATGCCTTTCACTTTGTCAATGGAATCTTATGATATTTTCAACTGCTTGATGAGGCTGAGAGAACAGATATTCAAACCCGCACCTCCATCTACCAAGACTCTTTTGATTTTTCTCTTATGTACTATAGCTTCCAGGTGAAGTGCATGGTTATGAGATGGTTGGGTGGGGAAATCTTATTCGGAGAATGTAAGAATATTAGGCGTAATGATGTTTCTAACCATAGCTTGGAATTGCTCTGAATCAAGGTCTGCAAGGATAGTGGATGAGGCGAAGGCTTCTTCAAGGATTTTCCTATGGGCCGATGAGATTTTTAACAAATCCATAATGGATATTTGCACTGGCGTTCTCTTGAGTTGGTCTAGCACATTGTAACCATTAGGAGCAGATCTGTACGTAGGGGTTTTTTTTGGTTGGGATGATCCTACGATAGTTACTTTGCCGCCTCTTGTGGTGACTCCACAATCTTCAGCATAGGCGCCCTTGATAGTAATGACCATGCAGTTTTCATCTAGGGAGGCGATGAATGTTTCATACACATGATTTACATTTGAGTGGGTTCCTTTCTGTTTAGATTTTTGATTCCCTTTGTTGCCATGATTTGGCATTGGATTTGTGTATATCTTAAGATCCTGGTTTCCTGTAGGTTGTTCTACATTTGTGATTTTCTTATCAATGAGATCTTGGACAATATTTTTGAGTCTCATACAACTGTTTGTGGTATGGCCTTTTATTTTATGGAATTCACAAAGTTGATTCTCATTATACCAAGGAGGTTTGACATCAGGTTCTTGGTAATTCTCAAATGTAGGTGCTTTAATGAGTTTTTCATCTATGAGCTTTTTCATGATGTCCTCAAGTGGTTCCCCAAAAGTAGTGTACTTTCATTTTGGATAACTCTTGTGTTGGGGTGGTCCTCTTTGGTCACTAAGATTATTGATGGTTGGATTGTTGTTTGGTTGGTATGGTATGTGATGGGTGTTTTGGTGTTGTGATTGGATTTGTGGTGTGTTCGTATTTTGGTGAGGACCACTAATGACCACCTTGACATCGACGACACCATCATTAGTAATGTTTTTGTTTCTTGCCCACGTGCGAGGTTTATCGTTGTAATTGGATGGTGGGCAGTTGTTTTGTTTAGGGTATGATGATGGTCCCGCGGGTTGAGTCATGAGGGCTTATTTGATGCTGAGCGCTTTAGGGATTAATTGATCATACGTGGTGATTCCTTGGACCTTGAGATGAAATGCGAAGAGGCCGTCAAGGTTGGAAATGATGGTGCAAAATTTTTGTTCTTTCGGCATGGTCCACTTGCTTTGATTGGCCTTTGATCGCCATCGTTGTAAGAAGGAAGCGAATGATTCGTTCTTTCCTTGCTTTAGAGCTGAGAGTTCTTCTAGACTAACATCCATTGCAATGTTGCATGCTTAGTTTTTAATGAATGCGTCTATAATTTCCTAAAATGTTTTAATGCCTAATGGTAGATGAGAGAGAACCATTCCATAGCATGGCCTTCGGACTCTTAGGAAATAGCGCATTAGATAATGAGAATATCATCATATAAAGAAACTTCCATCGCGATGAACCTAGAATTCCCTGATGTGATCTTCGGGGATTCCCATCCCATGATATTTGTCAAATTTGGGGATCTCAAATCCCTTGGGGAATGGTTTCATCACTAGCCTCCTATCAAATGGATATGGACACAAGTTGCTTGGTGTCTTTGTTGTTTGCCCTGATTGAAGATTGAGCACTTGTTGTGAGAGAAACCTAATTTGTGTTGTCACATCATTTCGCGGTGGGGGTGGGATGAAAATGTTTTGAGGGGTTTCGATTGTGGGTTGAGTGTAGGCGAGGTGGTCGTTGTGGTGTTTGATGGTATCACGTATGTTACATCAAGTGGCGTGAGCTTCCACCTACTTTTATTATGAACAATGCTTGTTGATCTTGTTGTTGCTATGCTAGGATTTATTGCTTGTTGATGTTCCAACAACGCTTGTTGTTGGGCTTGCTGTTGTTCCCATAATGCATGTTGTTGGGTTGCCAATTCTGTTGCTTCTTACTGTTCTTGTTATTGCTTAATTGCTTGTTGATATGCTTACAATTGCACTGTTTGTCTTCGTGCAAGGAGTTGTGCTTGCGCTTGTGTCGCTTGTTGCTGTAATAGGGTTTGTGCTTGAACAACCTTTTGTGCTTGTAGTGCTTGCAATGCTTGAGCGGCTTGGGAAAATTTTGTTGTTGTTGTAATAACGCTTGGGCTTGTTGCACTTGTAATGTGGCTTGTGCTATTTGGGTAGCTTGCGCAGCTTGAGCAGCTTGCTGAGCAACTAGTTATTCGGCTTTTTGTTTTTGAACTTGTTGGTATCCTCTTTGAAAAGCAACTTGCAATGCTGCGTCGTATTGGCTTGATGTTGTGGAAGTTGGTGGTGGTGGGGGTGGAGGTGGATTTGGAATGGTATTTGTGAGGGTGGTATTGGTGTTTTGCGTGATGGATGGTGTTGTTGATGTGGTTGGTCTTTGAGAGACCATGCTTTGTGACGTTAAGGGGGTGTTTGATGATGTTGCAATTGTTTGTGTATTTGTCGTTTGTTGTTGCGATATTAACGATAAATTTTGAGCGTTTGGTAAAATGTTTTGGTTGATATTTGGGATGGTGGTTTGATTGGTATTTGGTAGGGGGGAAGCCCTAAACCAAGGAGTTATGTGGATGATGATGGTAATGGTGGAAGAGGTGGAAATGTGAGGGTTGCCAGTTCTTGTGAAAATGTTGTGGTGTCGAAGATGCCCCCTGGTCCGAACATGTCTCCTTCCTCCTTCCAATTTGTGAGGAGAGGATTTTGAGGTGTTGTGAGAAAAAAGGATGATGATGGATCATGATGGAAAGTGAGAGGAACATTCTTTTGTAGTGGATTTTCAAGTATGTTTTGTTCTGAGGTGGTATTTGCATCCAAGTTTTGATTATTAACAAGAGGGTGTGCTTGAAGAGCTTGGAGAAGTGTATTTCCCTTATTAACGTTGGGTTGGGTTGGAGCAATAGATGTTGTCATTTGTGGTATGTTTTGAATGGTATTTTGGGATGGGGGTGTGGATGAGATGGGAATGGTGGATGAGATTGGAGGAAAAGATGTCTCCACTATGGTGCTCATGTCAAAATTCGAAGGCAATTTGGCCCTTTGCTTTGCTAGTTCAAGTATGTATAATGAAGGGTTAAGCTTCATCATGATATTGACAATCTTATGGTTTTCTGGATTTTGAAGCATCTCAGTTATTTCATCGTGAGACATTCCAAAGGGGAGGTCTTCTCCTTGAGATTCTTATGGATTTTGTGAGAGAATCAAAGGATTGCTTGATTCAACGGGATTTATTTCAACATTCGTTTGGCTAAGATCGCTTGAAGTGGGTGTTTCTTTGTTAGCTTCCATGCTTTTCTTGTATTGAGATCTAGTTTGAACCATAAAACAAGGATCAATCTTTTTTAAGAATGGGAAATGAGTTTCTTGATTCTTTGGATTGATCCCTACTTTATGCCCAAAGTAGAAAATTTTAGGATATCTTTGAATATCAAAAGGTGATATGGTGATGATGTAAGATGGATGGGGTGAATGCTATGATCTTTTGATAAATATTGAAGGAGACACTAGGCTTTTAGGACTTTCAGATATGTTTCAAATTTTTATTTTGATTTGTTTTTGGATTTGGGATTTTGTCCTTGATTTTGATTTTGAACAAAAAGACCCTAAGATGTTGGATGGTTACCTAAGGGATAGATTTGATCAAAAGGTGATAGTTTGAATATGTGTGGGAAGAAGGATGCATCTATCCACACCTATCCAAGCAAGATGATAGTTTTACTAAGCATACGAGGAAGGATTCATCTCCATGTACTAAGCCAAACAAGATGTTTTTGATAATATTTGACTAAGCATATGCAAAAGGATGCATCTACACACACTTAGCAAAAGGTGATTTTGATGATGTTTTCAAATATTTTTAATCTCAAAGGTTTTAGTGATTTTGGTGTTTTGGATTTTGCCAAAAAAGCCTAGTAGCAAGGAGGATTTCAAGATTTTCCAAAAGGTGATTTGTGAGATGATTTTTGCTTTGATGTTTTGAAGGATGGATGAAACGGATTTTGATTTTGCTTTGATCTTAAGATGAACCTAAAAAAGACACTTTGTTTGCCTAGACCTAGGTATTGAAGAACATGCAAATGCTTCCTAAAGACTTTTGTAACCAAAGAATGATTTCTTTTGAACAAACATTTTCAAATTTTGGACCAAATGAGTTTCATTTTGAGATTTGGATTTTTGCGAATTGTGAGGTTTCAATCACACATGAAAGTTCTTTTTGTTTAGCTTTGCTTAATGTCTTTATTTTACCAAAAACACTTTCTTCAATTAAGTTTTCAAACTAAGGTGTCCAATGTCTTAAATTCTTCCAACCCCACAAGATATGTTATGTGGAAATTTAATGAACTTAAGGCAAGGGTTTTCCTATTGTTTACTTAAGGAGACAAATCGAGATATAATCCAACGTTTAGGAACCTCTAAGGATGTAAATCCCAAGGGAAATCAATAACATATAGATTGAATCAATGGTATTTGTCTCCAAAAGGGTTTGAAGTTTGGATGATGTTAAGTGTTTGTTTTTGAGACATTTTTGATCAAGCAATGCATTTTGTAACTCAAGAATAAGTACAATCCTATGGATGTGTAAGACAATATTTGTTGGATTCCCACTTGGACAAGTCCAGCTACGCTTATCTCTAGCAAATGGTTAGATGCTTGACCCCACTGGCTCCCCTCCACGACACTCACCTCGGGCAGCCAAGCATCAACACCCATGAAACTCCCATGGCATGTTTTCCATTTCTCCTAGAAGACCTGTAAAAGTGTGGGGTGGCTTCAAAACGTTCTTGCACCAAAAATAGATTAAAGGATTTTGGAAAATTCTAGCACATGGGTTTTAGTAAGGACTTTCCGCTCGTAGGAGTTGACCCATATGGAAAGAGTCCCCTTTCAAATCCATCTTGTCATAATCAACTGCATGATATTGGCGTTTACTCCAATATCCTCATTTATATACCAGTTGGAAATACTCTTGGCTTTAGAGTGTTACTAGTTGAGTCATTCCCTTGGGTGAGTACTTTTTCCCCAAGGCAGGCCCTCTAGGATAAACAAAAGTGAATGAAGAACAATATTCGTAATTTGATCAATCTTTGTATGCAACAAAGAGAGAATATACGCAACAGTGCCCCCACTCACACTCGCACAAAATTTTGTTCAATTTTTAGATCCAAATCAAAGTGTGGAGGTGATTGCTTTATCTCACCCTAAAGTCATGAAAAGGCCTTTTTATTCTCAAGGTCGCTATAAAGAGCGAGAGAAGTGCATACGTCCTTTTTCAATGCCTTTAGTTTAAGTAAGCCTTCACAACAAACAAAGTTGCACTTGTTCCTTTTAAATCCTCAAAGCAAAATGCGAGTTCATGAATTTTAAGCACCAAATGACAAATGATAAACACTTTGTTCAATTGTTAATCCAATAAACAAAATCTAGTAAGTTTTTGATCCTATTGTTTGTTTTATCCCTTTGCAAGAAATAGAAAGATTGTTTTTAGACCCAAATGAAAACTAGTATCCTAAGGAAGAAAAAGATAATAATTCTGTGAAAAAAGTGTTAAGCAAACACTATAGTGTTTAAAAACACTTTGGATTTGACGAACATCCTTCTCATGCTTCTCCTTCTTTTGATTTCAATTTCCAACCTACAAAGAGGAAAAACCAGTCAGATTCTGGAAAAACACATAAACTAAAAAGCAGAAAATAGAGGAAAAATTAATCATAAATCAAAAGCACGTGCTAAAATTGAATTTTCCCTTTTTACTATCTTCCAGTGTCACAACTCTTGACTGCGTCGCAGTTTGGTCTCCCAGCGGTTCCCTCATAGTGCCGCTTGCCAGTCAGCGTCGCTCTGTGTCAGGATAGAGAGCTCAACTACTTCGTACTTTTCTCCCAGCGTCACAGTTTCTATCCAGCGTTGAAGTTTAAAGTTCCTGCAGGTTAACGAGTCCAGCGACGAAGTTAAAAATTTGAATTTTCTTGGCGGGATGAGTCCAGCGTCGTAGTTTTAATTTTAAGCGGTGCTATATAGCGACGCCGAAGAGACAAATGCCAGTATCAATGACTGAAGCCCCAAATAAGAATTTCCCGTATGAACAAAAACATAGAATTTTTTAGGAAAAATGATGAGAAAGAATGTTTCTAGGTCTCCCATAACCAAATGTGCTAACCCTTTCGTAGAAAGCACCTACAAAACAACATGAGTAAACAAGTTAAACAAGGGATTGTAAGCTAACAAGGATTCCCCATGAAATCCATTTACAATATTCAAATTAGGAAAGAAAATAACCAAGAACATAAGGAAAATGACAAAACAAAGATTAAATCCTAATTAGAAAAGCAAACACATGATCCCATGGGGGAATTGGTGCCAATTTGATGTGAAAATTGGCCCTTTCCCAATCCCTAAGATACAAGCTTGATATGTTGGAGATGATTGATCCACTTTGATGGTGTTGAAGAATGCTCCAAGCTAAAATCTGCAAAAACCTAACTATGACTCAATGATAATGGATGAATTTCAAGAGATATTTGAGCATGGTAACTTTGCCTAGATTGTGGATGATCAAATGAGGATGTGAGATCTTTATTTATAGAATGCCAAGATGGATGAATGTCCATATTTGAGCAATGTGGGACTAACATTCATCCAATGGCATGATGCCACTTGCCAAGCCATGAATGGATGAAGGATGTGCAAGATTTAGGTTTGTGCCAATGAATGCATAAATTATAATTTCAAATTTGTTGAAATGACATGTAAGAGGGAAGGGAAAATACACAAATGCCACTTGGCTCAAGGCAAAGGACATGTAAGATGAATTTATTGCCTTGTTGGATGTACATGTTGACTTGGAATTTTTGAATTCAAATTGAGAGAATATTCCAAAAGATGCCTTGTGAGGAAAATAGAGATTTAATAAATGAATTAAATCTATTTTCATGTGCAACTTGCATTATCTAGAGGATGGACATGAGATGAGATTAAATTAATTAAGGGTTAATTAATTTAATGAGAGAGGTTAGAAATGATGTGACTTATTTGATTCCAATTTATGATTTATTTAAATCAAATAAGAGAGGAATATGATAAGGGACTAATTAAATAAATATTTTGACTTATTTAATTAAAGGAGATAGTAGATAGAGAGGGGAGGTTACGTAAGATTAGAGGTAGCAGTAGTATAAAATTTTAAAAATATTCAAAGAAAAGAGGAGAGGTTAAAAAGTAGGGGCGCAGATGGGAATGAAGTATAAGAAAGAGTTCATTGCATGATTGAGAGAATAGAAAGGTATGCAAAATTAAATATGAGAAAAATGAGTATGTAAATTGAAATCATGGATCACAGAAGGAGAGGTCAGAAAATTGAAGTCAATCTATGAGCTATTTCATTTGTGAATAGAGGTGTATGATTCGATGAACATAGAAGGGTAGAAATTGAAACAATTCAAATTTATAGATTGAAAACATTGTTCTTGTGGAAGAAGAGATCAATTTTTTGAATCTAAATTGAGATTTTTCTATGGAATTCTATGTTAATTTAATTGAAATTGCAAATTGAATTTAAATTCAACCAACAAATGAAATTGTCGAATTGAAATTGTCACCTAGCTGCAAAGAAGAGGATTGTGGAATTATTTTGGGAATTGTGTTTTTATTTCCTATCTACATCAATTCTTCCCAATGTACTCACACATGTGTGACCACACCTTGCTCTCTTCCCCATTCCAACATGTCATACTCACATGCTTCCATCTTGTGACACTTGTCACAAGGCTAAGTCCTCACTATCCCCTTCAATCTTAACTGCCCATCTCACAAGATCTTACCTCTCCATCCATCCTTACAAAAGTTTATAAATTGGAGCTTCCTATCTCATTTGAATCATCACACAATTTTTTTGAACTTATGTCGAATTCATTATCAAATCCTCTTCCATATATAGGTTATGTTGCAATATAATGCATCATGAAAGAGCACATCAAGTATACATGGGTGCATCTACTTCAACTCAATCCATGAGGTGAGAAAGGTAAAGGCGAGGTAATTGTTCTTCATTTTCATTTATCTCTTATTGTGTTTCAGTGCTTCCATGTGTAGGATCAACACCTTTGTTTTGTCTTAGTGCCGACATCATTTAGCACCTATGTTGATTCAATGCTTACACTAATGTTTGAGAACCCCTATTAACTTGCATATTTTAATTGACTTTATTGATCTTTTTAAATTTTTTCTCATTTTTTGGTGTTTGCTAAATTTTTTTATCTGATCTTTTATCTCTCTTGATGTTTTTGGAGCTTGTTGAGTGTTGTAGGTTACTATTTTTTCTAAATTTTTAACAACTTTCCATAGATATTATGAATCAACACCTATGTGAGTTACTTTAGTGCCTATGCTAATTCAACACCTATGCAAATAGGTTCAATTCCTTTGTTTTCGGAAGTATATTTCACCTTTTGGTGCCTCTACTATGTGTTTCAATGTCTGCACTGATTCAACACCCTTGCTTTGTGTTTTCCAGTACATCTATCTTTTTGATGTTTTCATTGTTTCTTATCTAACATTTTTATTCCTAACCAATTGTCCAATTGTCCCATGCCTACCCAATACTTGAAAAAGAAAAAACTACTAACATTTTTTGCACATGTTATCGACAGGTATATAAAGGGGAGAACAAAAGTTGTACCCCAATATAGCTACATCATGTTTGGAAAATCCTTGAGGCCCTTGGTGATTCAAGACATAGGGTGAAGCACTGATTTGAGCTTTTTTCTGGCTCCCATCTCACACTTGTAGATGGGATAGTATTCATCGTTGTGCCTCACATACCCTCTTGGTATTTAGAGGACTCCATAGAGAACTTGAAATATCCTAGTTTGAACCATTTGGTTGTAGCTTATTGTGGTGTAGGGTACAATATCATGCCCAAAGCTACTCACCATGTACTTTATCATGTTGAAGTGACATATATCCCTTGGTAGGACCTTTTCCTTCTAAGGTAAGGGGTGTAAAGGTGGTACATGACTTTTTCATACCCTAGGTACCCATTCATTTGAAGGTGTAATGCTTCAGTAGGTGGGCCCACATTAAGTTTACACTCCTACTTGAATAACTTAGGATGGTGCTCAAGTGTTTGTCATGTATTTCATGTGCTATACCAGTAATAAGCCACTCATAATTCACTGCTAAAAACAACCTTATAACCTTACAAAAAGTTAATTCAGACATTTTTTCTTTATGTGACATCTCTTGCCAAAAGCCAAACACATTTAGAATCATAGTTCAATGCCTAAGTCACTTGTTTCAACGCCTAACAAAGTTACTTCAATACCCAAGAAAAACTCAGTTAAAATCACAATTTAGTGCCTAAGTCCCCTATTTTAGTGCCTAAGTTGATTCAGAACCCCTGTACTGTGCTTTGGAACCTCTGCTATTTCACCTCAAAGCTCATACATTTGACTCCACAAGTTGATTGTCCTTGCTGAGAAAGGTTAGGTTCATCAGGTACTGACCTTAGATAGACCTAGTTGCACAATAAACCATCCCTAAACATTCCTAAACATTCCCAATCATCACCACTCACCTCAAAACCATCCCTAAATGTTCCTAAACATCCTCAATCATCACCAACTCACCTCAAAATCATCCCTAGACCATCCCTAAACATCCCCAACCACCACCAACTCACCTCAAATCATCCCTAAACTATCCTTAAATGTTCCTAAACATTCCCAATCATCACCAAATCAACTAAAAAAAATCCCTAAATCTCCTCAACATCTCTAATCATCCACCATCAACCCCAAAATCCACATAAATCTAGTCTCCCATCCCTAGTCAATATTATCTAAATTATCTAAATCCTATATCCTTTTATCATATCTAACTTCTATAGTGCTTAAGAACTTGTCTATCTTAAGTATTATATTAATTTATCCTTTGATCAACTTGGATGGTATTAACTTGGAGCCTTGACAATCTCCAAGTTAATAAGGTCAAAAATATCCTTCAAAATTTGCTTGAGAACTTGTCTATCTCAAGTAAGAAAGGAAATATCCAAAAATAAATCTCTCAATCATCAAAAGGATTTAGATTTTTTTAAGATACCTTGATTCTTGTCAAAATAGATCAAAAGAAACAAAATTATTTGACTCATATCTAAACCAACCATTCGTCCAACCTCATAAATTCATAAAACCCAAAAGAAACCAAAAAATAAAAATCAAGACTCAACTAGGTCTATCATTGTATGCCCTTAACAAGGTTATAAACTAGGAGACTCGTGGAAGCTAACAACCAAGTGTGGGGCATGCCTCACATAGAAGACATCACAAATAAACTACCATCACCCACTAAAAATGAAGAAGAAACCCTAGTGCAACAACCCAAGTAGTCACCAATGACAATAATTTTCTCAAAATCCTAAAAATAAAAAAAATATGGAAAGGATCATTACAACAAATTGAGACCATTTCCAAATTTTTACATAAAACAACTCACATCCACCCAAAATACCACAACACCATCAACAACTAATCCTCCCGCAAGCATCTTGTGGGGATCAAATCCACTTAGTCTATCATATACTAACCCACATACACTAGTCACACAACCACCCATTTCCATACCCCAATCAACTCAAGCACACCCCTCCACACAACTAAGGGTTAGTATGTCATCCACATTAATATATTCAAGCACACGTTCATCTATACCATCTCAACCTTTGAATCAAGCCAAAAATTTTATTTACTTACTTCAAGAATCCAACCCACTCATCCATAATCCATAAAATATCTCCCACAATCTACAACCCATATCCCAACACATTACCATCATATACAACATAGTCAACCTCAACCAACCACCAACCCTCCTACATCCCACCAACAACACATTCCTTACAATCACCAAAATATGAAGACATATAATTTCTCATCAACATTTCACAAGAACTCCAAGACATGAGAACTACGATTCAAATCCTACAAGTAGGAAATCACAAGAAACTATACACTTTTGATGATATATGTCCTTATCCATTAATCTAGAAAGCAATAATACTAACTTCCATGAACAAATTCCAAACAAGCTTTAGTTTCACCTTTCCATAAGTCATCATTGTCTCTTCCATTAAAACTACATGCATTTTAAAGTAACCAGTGAATCTAATTCTATGAACAAGAATTAAATCTTCAACAAATGAGTGAATATAAATCTACAGTAAAGTGTAATGAATTATTCTAATGATTCAATGAATTTTATCTAAGAACATAAGCATTCACATTCACTAGCAATGATTAATAGAGATCTATATTCCTATTTTCCAACTAAGATGAACAATACAAAAAATAATTGAATCAAAGAAAATAACATCAAAGAAAATAACACAAGTTACTTCCTTCAGTTGAGTGGGCCCTTCTCTTCCTCTGGTGGGACTTAAACATTGGGATTCAGATCAACTCCTTATTTTCATTCCAATTGGCCAAAATAGGTGAGTAGTACAATATAAGCATTCACATTCACTAGCAATGATTAATAGAGATCTATATTCCTATTTTCCAACTGAGATGAACAATACAAAAATTAATTGAATCAAAGAAAATAACACAAGTCACCTCCTTCAGTTGAGCGGGCCCTACTCTTCCTTTGGTGGGACTTAAACATTGAGATTCAGATCAACTCCTTATTTTCATTCCAATTGGCCAAAATAGGTGAGTAGTACAATAGTGCAGATAATCCACATTACATTGCTAAAGCAAAAAATCAACTAACTCCCAAACTAATACTAAGGATGGAAATTTATAAGAATATCCACTTATTTGAATACAAAAATTGGCGCAACTTGCCAAGATGCAAAAAAGTAACAAATAAACTTAAATGGAACCAAAAGTGTCATAAAGAAATCCACCACATGAAAGTAGCTGAACATAAAGTTCTTAAACTAACTGAATAAGTCAATTCAAAAACATTCATTAGGAGACAGTTGGAGCAATCAGGAGAAAGATAGATTTTAAATTTGTTAAACAAGAATTTTAACATGTCCATCATAACATCAACACTTAATCAACTGAATAAAATACTCAAAGATTGAATGCAATCAAGACAACAAAAGATCTCAACTTGCATAAACATTTCATCATTAATCATCATTCAAAAAGCAAGACATTTAATGCAAAATACCATTTCTCATATATACTCCAATTAGTTAAATATAAGGAAAAATCAAACAAACATTCAAGCATATAGTCTACCATCAACATAGTTAATTAATATATAATAAAGTATTTTAAAACATAAAAAGGATTAATTAAAGTGTCATTCTATGTACTCATCATTTCTCCCCCTTTTGCTATCAACCATGTCCTCATGGTTGAGGATCTGGTAAATCCATGTTTTTGCCTTCCAACTAGATAACTAGATCACCACAATAAGTCACATACTGCAGGAATGTTCTCCGATGAGCATATCCATTTTGTTCTTCAATTTTCCTCAACCAATCTCTTAAATTTCTCCAATAAACTATGGTGGATCATTCAATGCAAGCGCGGGTGCTATGAGAAATGGAGGTTTGAACCTCATTCCTACCCAATTTGTATTCTTCTCCTTAATGACCTATATCAGGGATCTCACTCTTGTGAGACTCCAAGTGATATTTCTTGGAGAGATTGGTTCCCTCCTTCTAAGTGATGCTGGAATGCTACTGTATCTTTCCCTTGCTATATTTAAGGCTCTTTGTGGGTGATGTTCTTGGACACTTTTAAAAACTCTAATGCTTTTAGTCAAATTCCTTTTGTAGATAGGTTTCAAATTATTTCCTAGGGCAAAGTATCTAAAGGTGGCTCTAAAAGACATAGACCAAGGTGTTTCATTCCTCATTTGAATGCCCAATTTCAACTGTGCCTCCTTGTACTCATCTATTCTATTATCCCACTCAATTTGATTTTGTAATAAAGACACAAAAGACCTAATTTGCAACTCCCCAATGTAAATATTTAGAAAATACTATGGAAAATTACCAAGAATGAAGCCATGATGAAAATATTTGCACATCTAGTTTTGAACTATAGGATGGCTATTGTAGAAATCCTCAAGAAATTCTCGATCATCATCATAATTTTTCTTTCTTTTCAAAACCAACTGATTAATTTTCCATCTTAAAAACATTTCCCTCAAGAATAATGCATATAATTATGAAGGTTTCCTCATTGATAACATTACTGAGGAGAGCTCTACTACTTGTTGTAATATTTCATTCGCCTCATCTCTTTCTTTTTCCAGCTAATGATTTTGGCTCTTCAACTAGTTATTATCATTCTTAAGCTTGAGTGTTGTAAGGGAGAGGTATCTCCATGGAGTTGATGAAGTACAAGCTTCAAGATAATGCAATCTACTTGACTGTTGTTTTAACTCTTCTTCCTTTTGCTGCAATTTAGCTTTCAATTTCTCTATTTCTATAGCACCAAGCCTTGTTGTTTCCTCTATTTGAGCTAATGCTTGTGCATTATCCTACTGTAAGGCCTCTTCTGTTTGACTTAATTGTGTTTGCAAAAAAAATTCTTTTTCTATCATCTCCTTTTCTAGTTTCTCAGTCTTGGACATAGATTTTTGTAATTCTTCTTCCTTTATTCTTAACTTTTCCTCCAGAAAATGTATTCTTTTCCTTTCCTCATCCAAATCTGCTTGCATTCTAGAAACTTCCATAGCTTTAGCCATATCCTCCTCGTCCTCTTCTTCTACCTCTTCTTCTTGCAATTGAGGGGATTTTTGTTGTTTAGTTATTGATTCTTTCCCTTTTCTTCTTCTAAAAATCAAAATAGGTGGTGAAGAAGATTCATCAGACCCTCTAATAGGGTTATCTTCTTCTAGCATATCACGGGACTATTTTTTAGATGGAGAGCCATGAGACACTAGAACATGGGATTTTGTGAGATGGAATTGGGCTTTAGGAGGACTCAAGTCCATCTCAGCAGAATGAACAGCTCTTTGGATTTCCTCAATATAGTGTGATGTTTTAGTGTTGTTCACATATTGTTCCAATATTTATATATGTGTAGTCATGTCAAATGCATTCCCTTACATTCAAGTTATTTTAAGATAATTCTCAAACCTATGATGTTTCTATAGCTCTATGCTCATATTTACAAATAAATATAGTACATCTAGCAACATTTTTCTCCCACCAACTAATGCAACTACCTTCTGTCTTGGCTCAAGACAAATGGTGCAAGGGAGACCATCAATGCAATCCTGGTTTTGGAGATGAGTAACATTCAACTTGAAGGGAAGGTCATTGGAAGGGGGTGTGGAATTCGAGAGGGATAGAGTGGTGAAGATGGGGAGGTGGTTAGAAAGAGTGGTTGAAAGGTCTAAAGAAACAAGAAAACCATCAAACGAAGGGAGAATGGGGCAATTAGGAGAAATATAAAATTTGTCCAACCGACTCATTTTTCTTAAGTTTCCTTCTTTGCAATTATCCCATGTGAACCAATGAGGCATATGAAGGTTGAAATTTCCCATGAGAGGATTGTGCACACCTAAAGAATTACGGGCCAACAACCAAGCTTCAAGTTTAGATTGGGTTAACTAGGAAAGACCACCCCAACTACGGTCAGAAGGATGCTCCACCATATTAAAGTCTCCTCCCAAGGCCCATTCAACATTGGGAAGACTAGTGAGAAGCCACTCCCACAACAAGGTTCTCTCCACAGGTGAATTAGGAGCATAAATCGAGCAAAACCCCACCAACATGTCATTGATTAGAGTAGTAGCCCAAACACAATGATTGTTAGGATCAAATCCATTAGCCACAATATGCTTAGCTAGCCAAGGACCAAGGCCCAAAACACCACCACCACTACCATCAAAATGGTTAGTATGGAGAAATATCGCATTAGGCCACATTGAAGCAAGGGTAGTCTTGAGCTGAACAAATCCAACTTTTACTCCTTGTAGCATTAAGACATCAATTTGATTAATCTGGATGGAATTTTTGACCCGATATTTACGAGCGGGGAGGGTCAGTCCCCACACATTCCATGATTGTATTTTGCACTTCATTGGGAGGAGTCTGGGAGGGTTTCCTCATCAGACTGAAGTATATTAAACTGATTCGCACTTGTATAACTTTGGCCAAATGAAGTAGTGTTATGTTCAAGGGAGTCCATAATGAAGTCAACACCAAGTGACACGTGGGAAGGTAGTTGGGGTTGAATTGACGAAAGGACTTTATCTCGAGCTGGCAAGCTTGATTTAGGTGCAACATTTTTTTCCCTGTAGTTGGGGCTAAATTGAAAAAGGACTTATCTTGAGAAGGAAAGTGATTTGATTGACGGGCCCTTTATGAAGAATATTTGGACTTTTGAGGTATAAACCTAATAGACAATAAAATGTTTGATTACAGTCTACCACTGGGTAGTAGTTTGTGAAAAGATTTTAACCCCTGTGCCTAAAAATTTATCTAATTATGTTTTCTCCACTATTATTCTGCATTGATGGGGAGCACCAATTCCCTCCTACACTCAAGGGTAGACACTTCGACTTCCCACTAACTTTTACATCTTATGCATGCAAAAATTTTCATGACTTGCACTCAATGTTTGTACAAATATTTTAATATCAATTGTTTGGTATTTTAAAGGATTATACATATCATTTATATGTTGATTATTGATAAATTGAAGAGGGAAACATGTTAATAATGAAAATGATGTTGAAATTTTATTGTCATTTTGGATCCTATAAAGGTATTTAGTTTTGTAATTGAAAAATGTATGATATCTAATATGAAATTGAAATTTAAATGCCTCAAGATCAAAAAATGATTATGAGAGTCTATAACTTGTCTTAGGATTAGAGATTACTATTTTCATTGTGAAGGGTGAAGTCCATGAATCTAGGTCAAATCAATGCTCACCAAGATGTTTTGTACCTACAAAAATGATTTAGCAATCTATACAATTCTACTCTCTATTTTGCCTTTGATATCTATTCCTTCATTGCTATCAAAAATTGATAATATTTATAATTAATTTGAAAGGATTTTCATTGTGTTGTAATGAGTAAAATTCTCTTAGCTCCACCCTTAGAAAACATAGGTCAAAGATCGAGGGAAGCATTCTTCAACCATGAATATTCTCCTAAGATGACCGTGCAAATCAAGATTCCTTAATAGCGAATGAAATTTAAATGTTTTACCATTAATAGGTCCTTGAATGCTTTTAGGATGAGAGAGGTGAGATGAATGCCTTTAAATAATAATACATAGATTCAAATTTTATAAAACATGTATTTAGTAATCTTAGGGTGGGAAAATAAAGGGTAGAAAA
>VDFB02085051.1:0-30163 GCA_007258455.2 Sequoia sempervirens | reverse complement strand
AAATGGTCTGATTTCATTATTTGCACTAGGGTTTGTTATTTACGAAGTTGTATGAATTTTATAGAATCTATTTTTAATTACATGCAAAAACGCCATCTGGCACTTTATGCTTAAAACCCTAGAAAAGACAAGAAATTTGCAAAACCTTCAGAAAAACATTAAAACTATCAGATACAGAGGAAACGGGGAAACTGGGGTTTCTACAGTGGTATCAGAGCTAAATCCTGCCATCCTGAGGGTTTAGCCGTCTTCTGCAGCCGGAACAGTTAGGGTTTTACCAGGCATCATTCTTTCAGGCGAGCTTTGGTTGACAGGTAACAGGGTTCGATCTGGCAGCCGGGAAACATGGCTGACAGAACTGACAGGTATTACAGGACTGATAGAACAGTTGATCTTAGAACAGAGACTCCTTACAATAACAGAGGTCAGAACCGTGCAGAGGTCTTGCATGCACTCAAAGAACTTAGTGCAGGTCAACGGCGGTCAAATGGTGTATTACAGCAGGTGGCAGTTGCACTTCAGAGACTGGATACTCCGAGGAGATTGTCACCACCTCGTGACGATGACAGAAGTGTTACGGGTTCGCGGAGAACTCCTAGGTCAGTGTTACGGACAGCGGATAGGCCTACGAGGCCCACCTTCACGAGACAGGGGCCCGTTGAGGATCTACCAGGTGAACAGTATGAGGGTTTGTTCGCCGGCACACTTAGGGCAGCGAACAACGAGTGGCAGTTAGAATCACCTGAGATTAGTGGGAGGATTACCATTGACAGGACACCGCAGAGCACAGAAGGAGTAGTGATTAGCATGTTCCAGGAGTATAGCATCTTACCTCAGAAGATTAAAGAAAAACTTCCTTTCATGAGTTACGTGGATGTGCACCCGAGTCTTGGCCATAAGACGGAGTTTGAAAAACAGAGATATCTCACTACAGCTCGTGAGTTGTTTACACCTGGAAAGGACAGAGAATCTACACATAAGGATAATACCACTTTTCGTCAGAATGATTTGATATCTTCAGTTTCCTATCAAGAGGGCAGAAATTTATATGATGAATTTGATAGAAGTGCTGATTTGGTTCGTGAACACACTAGCACGGCTATGAGTAATGATCTACCTACATCGTCTTTGCAGGAGGAGACTCAAGAAGTTTCTACGATGGAGGCCTCTTCTGATTTTTATAACAGCGATGGTGAGATTTTGCGTGAGCATGATATAACAGCTGTTTCAGAGGTGCAAAGTAACCCTATTGAGTCGTCACGTGAAGAGACTCAAGAGTTGGGTATTACAGATGCAATAGGTGTTGAGAATTTATATCATGGTGAGTCTGATTTTTTGGATCAGACCTTTGAAAATCAGCTAGAGGATTCATATGATGATATGGAATCCCGTGATCATGCGTTGGATGAGCATGCAGTTACTTGTGGAGTAGAAGCGTGTGAAGATACTGTCATACCAGCCACTTCTACCATACCAGTTGAGCCATCCTTTGAGGTACCGAGCAGCAGTACCTTAAGTATTGAGGTGTGCGTTGATGAAAGCACACATGATGCTGCTTATCATGAGGTGAGCGATGACGGATCAGCGTCATATCATAGTGCATATGGTGAACCGGAAATCTCGTATGGGGGTCGTAAGCTACAGAGTCCACATCATTTGGTTGGGCAACTACATGTAGACGACACTATGATTACCACCGCCCTTGAGCATTTTGACGTTGCTCGTCGGATGTTGACTACCTACAGTTGGAGTCCTTCTTCGACAGATGAGCGCAGTGATAGTGGTTTTTCCCTTGCAGTGATACATGCACTCCGAGAAGCGATTGGAACGATGAAACAAAATTACCTCAGACTACTTGCAGACAGAGATTTCCTTCTCGAGTGGGATTGCATTTGTTATGATGCATGGCAGGGAAAAGAGGAGCGGATCGATGAGCTCACTCATGAGCTCGAGGTGACTATGGTTTCATTACATAGCACCCAGTTGGCTCTTCGAGAGTCGCAGTTACAGATTGAGAGGCTTACCGTGGCGTTGAGGTTGGCACAATCTTCACCACCTTTGGATATAGTTCAGTCTTGCATGGCAGCGGTTGGTGAGGAGTATGCACCCATGGTTCATAGCCGAGAGGGAGATGTTGATGATGTGGTTACATCCATCATGATCACAGATGCAGTTGATACCGACGGGATGAGTGCACTAGATGAGAGTTGCAGTGAGCCACACATTGCACCAGGTTTTCATGAGACTAGTCCCGTGATAGGCGATGCAGGGCAGATCATTGATAGTTCCTGTGACAGGGTTGTTGAGACACTGGAGAGTTGTGTGACAACCCTTGATACTTGTCCATCTTCACAGCAGATATTCAGAGTCTCATCCAGTTGGGAGATTGGTACTTGTGATGATTTGTTTCCCTCTCTTGGAAGCAAATCAATCTTTTCATCCGATGCAGTTGACTATGATCAGCAACTGGTTGAGCCAAGTCAGGAGTACAACTCAGTTTATTATTCTAGCGATTCAGAGATGGATGATTCAGATCAGGATGGAGTGATTGTGCAGTTTGTGAATAATCCATTGTTTGAATTTGATGGTGGGGTGATCTATGATAACCCACTCTTCGAGTTGGACGCTGATCGTACTCTTGACGTTAGTTCTGAGTTGAGTGATGATTGTAGTGTTTGGGATTGTTCCAGTGCATCGCAATTCCAAACCAAACTCACAGAGGAGTTCAATGAGGTGTACACGGTGAGGAGTGCTTACAGTTTTTCCTTTGATCCACCCGTACATGATTCATATTCGATGCACGATTCTTGTGCACAAGGTGATTCTCTCGGTACAGTCGAGGGGAGTGATTCATTTCAGTGTGCAGAGTTACCATCTTCACAAGATGGGATTAGCGGATGCAGGTATTTGACTCGGCAGTTTGCGGGGTATTACTTGCAGGGGCAGCAGTCTGTTATCCATCATGCCGATGTGTATTTGACAGGGCTTGATACTTCTATGTCGCAGATTTTTCATACAGGTACATGGTTACAGGGCGACTATGGTGTGAGTTGGCATGATGGTTTGGACAGTTATCACATCCATGAGGGTTTAGCAAAGGACAGAGAGAGATTCAGGATAGTAGATGCTTCTAGAAGCTTTTATCTCTGCATGACGGATGGATGTAGATACATTTTGTATTGGGATCCTGGTGGCGACAGCGTTGACGCAGAGTTTTGGATGGGTCCTATTGAGTTACTTCACTATTCTCAGCATGGTGAAGTTGGAGGCCGTAGAGCGCAGTGGCAGCCTGAGGAGGACCGTCACGACAGATTTTCACTCTGGGTTTGGGATCCAGGTATTGATTGCGCAGTTGGGTTTTTGATGATGCTACAGGAGACAGATCGTGATGTGTGGGACATTTCACAGTTTTCTTTTCGGCCTTCCGAGGATCGGAGTTTCTTTACAGTGGAGATTGCTTGGGGTCAAGCAATTTTAGGGAGGGCGGACAGTCATGTCCCCATTTTTTGGCAAGCATCAGTGATCGTGAGATTGGCCTATCATGAGACCCTCGTAGGCTGACAGAGTGGTTAGAGGGTCGTTTCGGAGCTTGGCTCGGCATCAGATTGGCAGTTTTGATCAATTGGCTTTCGTTTGGGCTCGATCGGAGACTTTTTGCGGAGTTGCTATTTTTAGCAGTTCCTGACAGGCAGTGTGGGACCACTGCTATTTTTAGCAGTATGGCTTTGGCGGCATCCGGAATCACTTCTGAGTTCGTCAGCATCAGACGGATTGGTAATCGGATGATTTACGAGGAAGATATTAATATTTAATTATATTGATTAAATATTAATTAATTAATGATTATATTATAAAGTTATAATTTTTAATTATAACTTAAGTGATTGCCTTGAGGGGGTGCGCCATCATTAAGGGGGCCAGTTTGACATTTAATTTATGATTTAAATATTTGACTCGAGAACTATGGAGAAATAAAAGAATTTAAAAAAGTCAAATATTAATAAAACCTCTATCTTTAAGGAAATCAAGACTTTTCAAAGATAAGAGTGCATTTGCCTGCTGGTCATGACATTTAATGAATTGAAAACCATCACAGATCCTAGGGTTCAACGTCGAGAACGAAGCGCCCGCAGGATGAAATAACATCCGCATTTATTGCGCTTGAGAGATTTCTTCATCCGTAGGAATTACAGAGCATCACAGTTGATTCAGACATCAGAGATTTATTATCTTCAGAGTTTTTACCAGTGTTGCAGCCAGAAGTCATCCATTCATCAAGGCGTACCTTTCAGAGGGTTTATACAGTGATTTTAAGGAGGTCGTACCTTATTTAATGTTGTTACTGATCTGGCCGTACCTGTACCAGTCCGTACACAGCTGCAAGCTGATTGGTGATTCGAATCTTAGAGGTTTCCCAGAGATATTCATATTCAGAAGACTTCCTTTATTTAGGCGCTCTTGTACTGGAGATCTAGAGCTTTGTAAAGAAGAGCCGTACAGATTGTTTTATTTACAGCAGCAGGCCGTACATTTCTGACAGGCCGTACTTACATGGAAAGGCGTGTCCTTTGGTATTGAGCCAAACGCCTATCTCCTGATCTTCTCCCTTCTTCACCTTGGAGCGCTAGGTTTGCTGGAGGCTTTGAGGATCATCTGACTGGAGGAGGAACAATCATTTATTGTAGTCGTACCATCTCAGCAGTCATTAATTGCAGCAAGAGTCAAAAATCAGGTTTTTAAATAATATTGTTCTTTTGTTGCATGCTATCAGATCACTAATGTAATCATTGCAAAGGGCTAATAAATGGTCTGATTTCATTATTTGCACTAGGGTTTGTTATTTACGAAGTTGTATGAATTTTATAGAATCTATTTTTAATTACATGCAAAAACGCCATCTGGCACTTTATGCTTAAAACCCTAGAAACGACAAGAAATTTGCAAAACCTTCAGAAAAACATTAAAACTATCAGATACAGAGGAAACGGGGAAACTGGGGTTTCTACAGCATGCAGATGTGTAGGAAAATATAAGAGCAAAGAACCCGATAGTTAAGATTACTATGATTTTGAAATAGTTAGTCCTACTTTCTATATTACTTAATTCTTGTCTCTTTAGTGAATAAATGTTCATGCGTGCCATTTAAATATCAGTAGAAAGGAATATTGATAGAACTAATCATAGGCATATATGTATACATTGTTTCTTCATTTATTTAGACTTTAATATACATGCTAGATGTTTCTGATCTGATTATTAGTGCAATGCTCTCTCTAGTATTATCATAATTATAATTGTCTAGGCAATGATCTTTACATGGACTTAAAGAATCAATGATGAATGTAAATATACTCGATTGCTTAAAGATTTTCTTTTGAGTGTTTGCCAACCTACTAGGGAGGAAGGGCCTGAGAAAAGTGGTTCTTAGAAACCCCACTCAAGATCTACCCCCGGAACCCAAGGCAAGGATGGGCCATGGATGAGTGGAAGTTCCACTTAAGATCCGCCTAGTCCAAAGTCATGGGTGGGCCATGGAGGGGTGGGGGTCCTGTTGATGTGTGTTTTATCATACACCAAACATTCAGAATAAAAATGTCCAAAGACACTTTATCCTCTCTTGAAAAACCACCGCGTAGGCGATTCCAAGGTTTCTTTAGTCGGGTCTCGACGTGTGGATAAGTTCAGTGGTCGTTGTGATTTGCTGGTAATGAACAAGGGGACTTACGCAAGAATATCTTTGCAAATTCAGGACTTAGGAAATGTATCGTTGATGACTCTTAGCTGAGACTTTCAGTGGATCTCAAAAAAAATGGCAAAAAGAATAGGGTTCAGAGAATCTAGTCTAAGCCTAAGAAATCAAGAGACAGTAAGGACTTGGTGAAGTGAAATAAACCACATTTTGTTTCGCCTCCTGTTGGACAACATACGCAAAATGGGTGCGATCTTCAAAGGGGTTGTGAGAATGATATTCAAACCTTGGGTAAGGTTGAAGTTAAGCTTCCACACTTAGGAGCTCAGGCTAACTTTACGCATCGGATGAAAATCATCCATCCGAAGAAAGTATGAGCTACACTTTACCAATGAGTCGATACGATCAATCTTTCATTCAATTTAACAACTTTTCAAAGCAAATTCTATTTAATCTAACTTTAATTCTAATCTATGGTGGAAGATAATATGCAACCTCGCTTACTATTCAACAATAAGAAGTGATTCAAGGCAAATCATGCTCAAGAGCTTTTATCATTCAAAATAGTCTCAATGCGACAATATACATAACAAGTCTCCACACAAAATGAAAATGAGAGAGCACTAGTTTATATAGAGCTCCAAAAATGAAATAGCCGGCCGAGATTTAAACAAGATTAACGGCCCAGATTGTTACAACCAAACCCTAATTAGGGTTTCCCAAAATAACAAGAGTTAACCATCAGAAAACTATCAAAAAAGGGGCAGTTCCAGCTATAATCAAGGAGAGGCGTCCTTATCCATTCGAGTGGCATTGTGTTTGGCGAATCTGGACACTACGGCAATGACTTCGTCCATCGTGACAGGAGGTAACATGCTGATCCAGAATTCTAGTCCGTCCAACTTCTCGGCGCATCTGGCAAAGGTACCTTCCCAATCTGTCTCCTGCTTCTCAAAATCTTTCCGAATGGATGAGAGTCTTGCCACTCTCGCAAAGTCCTGCTTCGAAAATGGTCCAGCGGTCGGGAAGAAAGTTTCTTGAACTTTTTGCTTCAGTCTCTCTAACTGCATGTCGTTCTCCTGGATGACTTCACGGTCGAACACATCTGTAGTTATCATGCACATCTTCTCCTGGATTTTCCTGACCTGCTCTTCAATTCCAAGCCCATCGATTCTCGCCTTCTCCAAGACTTCTTCTCTTATTGTCACTGCCCAAAACCAGTGATGAAAATCATATGCTGCCCCTGCAGCAATAACCCTTTTATCAACTAACTCCTCCCTCGGAGTGCTTTTCAAAATTCTAAGGCTCGGAATAAGCCTTTCTTGCATATCCGGGATACCATCCCATGTCTCTGCCATATCCATCAACCTAGAAAGAAACGAAGAGGTTCGCCCATAAGCAAGCGCCAACCTCTCCATGAACAAGGCAGCCTCCATGCCTTCACCTGCCATCCAGTCTTGCGCTTCCCTGGCTGTCACCATTCCATGCTCAACTTCCTGAGTCATCTCCTGTGATGAATTGAGGAGAGGAGGAACAGTTGCATTGCCTTGCTCTAGCGGCTGGGTCAAATGCTGGATATATTCTTTGAGACGTTTGACCTCATTCTTATATTCCTTCTTCTTGGCCACTTCTTTTTCCAGTCTCGCTTTAATGTTCGAGACGGAATTATCTAACTCTTCTACTTCCTGACCTTTCGAGGTCGGACCAAGGTCAACAGTGGTTATTGCATACTCTTGTGGAGTGATTTCGTCCTGTGGCTTGTCCACTGTAGGTACTGCAATGTGCACGGAACGGTGGCCTGTCTCGTTCCTCTGGATGGTGGAAAACTTCTTGGTGGGCTTCTTGGTAGCAACTTGTTCTAATCTTGCCAAGAAATCGGCAGTATCGTCCTCTTCTTCCTGTTGAGCCTCAGCAGGCACCTGAACTTTCATTCTTTCTAATAGCCAGTCTGGAATGGTTGACTGTTCAATGCCATCCTCTACTTGAACCTCGTCCTCGTTTGGAACATCCATGACTCCTCTGAGGGCGGAAATCATTCCTTCCTCTAAGTCATTATCCCGGACATCCATGTCATTGTCTGAACCTAAAATCTCTGTGCCTGCTGGTGATGCAGGCTCTTCATCGTCTAATTGGATAGGTTCATTGTTCACTTCCTGAGCTGCAAGAGGTTCGAGCATCTCAACCAAGGAGTCGTCTATATTAGCCACCAAATGGTCAACATTCCTGGACGCCGCTGACCGAGAAGGTCCTCCTTTATGCTTCTTGGAAACAGGTTCTGCACTTGGCACCATTTCTTTTCTTTTCTCTCCAATCCCAACCAAGTCTTGATGGGATGCCCCGGCATTAGAGGAATATGACTCTGATTCGCTCAACAGATCATATGTGAGCGTGATTCCTTTTTGTCTCAATTCCTAAACATGATCATCAACCCACCATTGAGAATATTTCGTCACTGGCCTCATTAGGGTGGCTAGGTCTGCATGCTCTGGCTCTGACCACTTCACTGGAGGGAGAGGTCTGCTTTCCTCAAAGCGAGGCTGGACATGGTTTCCATCGTCTTGTAGCTGGTCAGGCACTCGACAGAACTCAATTGTTCTCATAAAATCCACGGACATCCTGGACCACATCTTCCGTCTGATCTCGTATTCATCGGCAGCATTTGCCCAATAATCCTCCAGTTCTGCCCTGTGCTTATATCTCCTTCCTTCCACTGTCCGGATATTATGATGTGGGTCATAATTGACCCTGGACTTGTATGCCGTGAAAGGGTACCATTGGATCTCTAATCTAGCACTTTCAGCCGCTTGTGCTGACGGACAGTACTCTAGCATGTTCCCGATGAAGAAAGGGAATGTGACGGACGCCTTCTTGGTCGGCCTTTGAATATTCTGGTACTCTTCTAGTTGCCTCAAAACCTCGAGCAATATCATCCGATTAGTCGGATAGATTGGCAATTTGTAGGGATTTCCAGTAAATCCCTGGATCCTGATATATGTGAATTTCGGGAATTGGATGAACCAAGACCCGTATTTGCTGATAAGGCTTTTTTGCTTCATGGCTCAGCCTTTGATGTATTCCTCCTTGGAGCTTTCTGGTGATATGCATTAGGAATGCATCATGCACCCTCCTGAAGTGAGTCTTTTCTTTCAATTGGAGCTGAGGATAGCAGTCGTAAGGCCTGAGCTCGTTCTCTCCATTGCCAATTCTGCCTTTGCAGATCAATCCAGGATATCTGTATGATCTGGCCAATAGGTATATCACATATGAACTCATGTGAAAAGACTTAGTCTTTTCAAGGTTGATTAGTTGCTCGTGAAGGTTATCACTTATCATCCGCGACCAGTTAAACATCTCGACTCCGGAGGTGACCTCGTCGATGAAGTAGTACATCCAGCTCTCAAAGAAGGCGCCTTGCGGATTGCCTGCGATCCTGTTCAGCATCAGCACGATATCTCCAAAATCTTCCTTGAAATCCGTGCGGCGAGGTCTCTTGGGCATCTTCTTGATTGATGGCTTTGGCTTGTCCATCCATACCTTGTTGACTGTGGTGGCGCACAAATCTGCCTTGCTGTCATATAGCATTTTGGTTTCTTCTTTGGTCTTATAGACCGTTCTTGAATGCTCAGGGATGCCAAAGGTTTCTTGGATTACAACTTCATTCAAATGTGCCAAGACTCGTCCGTCAGGGGCGATGATCTGTCTCTTTTGAGCATCATAATGGCGAGCACATTCCACCATTAACTCAGCACAATCCATGGCCGGTGGGAATCCAGCTGCTTGGAAGATCCCGTTTCTGACCATTCTTATGGCTATTGCTGTGGGAAGTCCCTTCTGACCGTATACTCTTTGCTTGAATTCGTCAAAATCCACATGTCCGAGGTCAGTATCTACAACATTCTTCCACTTTGAGATGACCTTGGTCTCCTTTTGGGCACCCTTATTGGCGAACTTCATTTTCAGCTTCCTTGATAATCCTCCTGCCGTGTCCGTCAACCTGCAGTCATAAAATTAACATTAATAAAAAGACTTTTAAAATAGTTTAAACCACGTGCCTTGGTTTCGAAAAAATGACTTTCAGCTGTTCAAATAATTAAAATATTGCGAAAAAGCAAGCTGAAAGTGACTTCGATGAAGTTGAAAATTCTTGTCAGAACTTCGTCAAGAGGAAAAGGCATAAAAAGATAGCAAACTTAATTAACCAATCCTCAAACCTCAGTGAAGGAACGTTGAATACAAATCAGATTTAAAAATCTGATTTTTTTGAAAAGTGCGCCCCTCTTCAAAAAGAATTCAGCTTTGAAAAAGTCTTTTCCTTTTCTCACGAAAAATTTCCCAGCATAACACTGCTTATCCTTCTGGACAATTCGACTTTGCCTATTGATGAATTGATTGCCTGACGATTTCGAGAAAGATTAAATTTCTCTTCAGCTGTGTGTGAAAAAATGAGTTGCTGAAACTCATTATAATGCTGAAGGATTGAATTCGATTTAGCAACTGCCATCTTTCCTCTTGATCCTCGATTTGTTTTCATTTTCTAAACAGGCAACTTTCCTTTTATTTTCCGACAAGGCTCAGTCTCGAACTTATCCGGACAAATCTCCCTGATCTTCAAAAATTCGATTTTTTTCATTTAATGCTTATCTTTTGATTTTTCGAATTTTTTTAAATAAAACATTAAATAATTTAATTAAATTCGTGGTGAATTTAATTTTCTTCTTGCCGGATTTCATCTCCGCCTGGCATACTTTATTTTCGTCCGATTCGTGTCTGGCAAATTTGATTCCGTCCAAGGTATTTTTAAATTCCAAATAGTTGAGAATTAATTATTAAAATATTAAAATATTTTAATTAATTCCAACCCGTTCGTCTTGGACCCATGGCTATCTCGATTGTTCTTCCGTTTTCTTGGCTGAGAGTGTATTTTCCGATTTCATCCTTGATTTTGTCTAGCCAAACCAAAATTCAAGCCATTCCGTCGAAGATTTTATTGCCAGATCCTCATTTTTCTTTGCCGAGGCGAGATTTTAAGCTTATTCCACTCTGCCAAAGTCAAATACTTCCTTGCTCGGTCGAATTTTTCTAGGCAATATCCTCGTCTGAATGACTTTGTTAGGCGACTTTCCTTGATGTCTGACATATTCTTCATCCTTTGGTCGAGGACGATCCTTCCTTTCCTTTTACCTCGTGCATTTTTCTTTTAGCCAAAGTTGACAATTTCTTCACATTTTCCATACTTAGGCAAATTTTGCCTCTTTTTCCCTCATCGTGTTAGGCATATTCCGTTTCATTCTTCGCCATATCCTGACGTTCTTTAGCACATGCCCTTTCAATCTTGACATTTGTCATCTCAAAAATGTCTGGATGTCTAGCCAACGTCTTCATTTCTCATCCATTAGCCTCTATACTTAGGCGAATTTTAGAACTTTTCTTTGGATTTGGCCTTGACACTTAGCCAAAAATCATCATCCTATCATCTTGGGCGGACTTCCTTGGCATCTTGGACGTAGATCATGGATGTCTTTGCTATTTTACCAACTTCTTCCAAGTGCATGGTGGACTTCTCTTGAGTCCTTGGGATGAGCATCTTGGACGTCCCTCTTTTCTAGGGCGAATTCCCTTAACATTTTAGCACTTATTCTCATCATTTTATCCTTTTGGAAAGGATTTTCCACCTCTTTATACTTAGCAAATTTCAAAACTCTCCTTAGCTGGGCGCCAACACTTAGTAAATATTTTGATTTTCCCTTACTTTATAAGTCTAGGCGGACTTCCATGACCTCCAGCCAAGTCCCACCTTTCAAGGGCGGACTTGCTTAACCTTTTGGACGAGCTTCTAAGCATAGGGCGGACTTTGAGCCTTCTTTGGACGTCTCTTCTAGTGGATGGCGGACTTTGGGACCTCTTAGCACATGCAGGGCGGACTTTGGGAGGTGTTAGGATATTCCTCTTGGCACATGGCGGACTTCAAGACTCCTTGGCACATGGCGGACTTCAAGACTCCTTGGCACATGGCGGACTTCAAGACTCCTTGGCACATACTTCCTTGTGGATGGCGGACTTTCCAAGGTATCTTCCATATGATGGCGGACTTTCTAAGGCTTTTGCCACTTCCTTTCAAGCCAAGGCGGACTTCCAAGGGTCATAGGATAAGGATGGCGGACTTTGAAGAGTCTAAGGATGTTCATCCTTAGCTATGGCGGACTTTGAAGGGTCTAAGGATGTTCATCCTTAGCTATGGCGGACTTTGAAGGTCTTTTGGATGTGCCTCAAGATGCAAGGGCGGACTTTCTAAGATGCAAGGATGTTTTCCATTGCTGCTGGGCGAGCTTTATGACCTCCAGATTTTCACAATTTCATCTTTCCTTCATTTCCCATGGCAGATTTCAGGCTTGAACAGATTTCAAATGAATTTCATGATTTGAGAGCTGATTTTCCATGGTTTCACTTTCAGATCTGGTCGATCTTGACTGGTTTTTTGACTGGTTTTCCAGATTCTTGAATGTTTTTGGTCTGATTTTCATGTTTTTGAACTTTTTTGCAATTTTTCACATTTTTCAATTCCTTTTACTTTTGATTTTCTCGAGAGTTCTCCGTGAGTTTTCGACTCGGGAAGGCTAATCCCTCGACCCTTCTAAAATAGAAACTTTCTCTCAAAAATAGAACTTTCCAAAAATAGAAACTTTCTAAAAATAGAAAAAGCAACCCTAAAAAATAGGGAACCCTGTTTGGTCCAAAAATGCTAAAAATGAAAAATCGAAAAAGCAACTTTTCCTAAAAAATAGGAAGTGTCAGAATTGGCCAAATTCACAGTCGATCTTCGTCTCTTGGGCCTTCTGAGCGCTTCCATGACGTCTACGCGCTGATTCAAACATGAATTCCTGACTTGGCTTGGATAACTCTTGGTGAACTGACTGGAAACTCTAAGCAAAGTGATCTCTCGTAACCGTTGCAAGGAGACAAAACCCTAAAAACTAACAGGCAACTGGGGGTCCCCATCAGCGATGGGGCGATGTGTGAAAAGGTCACAACAGGTCCCACTCAAGATCCGCCTAGGCCATGGAGGGGTGGTAGTACTAGACCACTTATAAGCTCCATTGGCTTCCCCTAGTAGGTTAAGTGTCTTCCGAGGTGATGACATGGGTAGAGAAAGCAGGTACAAGTCGCCGAGAAGAGAGGGCTACAGTTTACAACCTCTTGGGCTTGGCAAAGGACTTCTAGCGGATCTACCTATGCCACTCCTCCTATGTCTTAACAACTGATTTGAGATTATGTTTTATTTGGATATATAGAACGAACATATGTATGTGTGGAAATATTTTCTATATGGTGAATGCAGATTTCAAACCAAGATTACTTTATTAAAGAGAACATTTATTTGAAAAGAAGAAACTCTAAACCTAATCAACAAGCAAGTTCTAGGGCAAAGTAGGACAAGGGACATTACACTTTGGTTATCCTTGGGCCCCTCTTTCCTTTCTTTCACATCTCATAGCACTAGACAAGATAGTTGCATTGCCCTCCAACACTCAACATCAATCTCCTTCATTGCATCATCCTTCTACCTCCGACATCCTACCTGTCATGCCCCCGAAACGGTAATACCAAAATAATATCAAAATAAGAATAAATATCAAAATAGGTAATCTCATTTACATATTACTATTATAATTATAATTATCTTAGATAATATTATAATTATAATATAATATAAATTATGCAATAAATATTAAAAGAATATATAAAATTAACAATACTATAATTATCAAATATAAAAATGACAATTATGATTATAATGGATAAAGAGGCACACAATACTTTAATATAAAATATAATATAGGAAATATACATAATGCTCCCGCAAAGTCATAAGGCAAAATGGTTAAAAGCTCCCGTGCACATGATAATCGTCGAGATAGAATTCTCGACTCAATAATTTAGTGACTATGCTAGTGACCACAATAGACACATCTTCAACAATAGGGCCTGTTGATGATATAAAGATTTCAATTCTCCAAGCAACAATAGAACAATGGCTTCAACACCAATGACCTCCCAATTGACACTTCAGAGAGTTCCCGACAATACTAAGGAGGCATCGATCAGCAAATTGGGCATTTTGGACTAAGGTAGTGACAAGGAAGAGTTAGGTGGGCAGCAAAAAGTTCAAGAAAGAAGAACGATCTCCCTAAACGAGATTAAGTATAATGCACAAACAGCAAACAGATGAGTGATAAAAGCGACAAACATCTCAAGGAGGATCGGCGAATTTAGGCAAGAAATAATAGCAAATAGTTAATAAGAAATAAAGCAGCGATCGAGAGTGGTTACACTTAATACATAATAGTTAATCTTAAAATAAAAGGCATGACCATTCAAATGGACGCACCAATCCAAAAGGGTGTGTCTCTCGTGAATGAGACATAAACATATAAAATAGCAATGAGAAATGAAGGGACAAGCATCAGGGAATAGTTTGGAAAATTAGTTCACCCTCTTTAGCATATCACATAAATTAGAAGTATCAATTAGACACGGCAATAAATCAATCATTCTCAAATAATATACAGAGCAGATCCTATTTCTGGAGATCTTTTATACCCATCAGCATATTCATCAAATTTTATCAAAATATATATGAAGCAAATAACAACTCAATTGTAGTCTCTTAGATTCGTCTTAAGTTAAATTAAGGACTTGCAGGTTGAACTCAATGGTCCTAGTCTTGCTTGTATCTTATAAGATCTAAGGATAAACCTAAGTTGAATATTCAGTTCCAAATTCAAAGAAGAAAGCTGATAGCATTATCATCACTTGGACATTCGTACCTATCAAGGATTAGTATAATAATATTAGTGTGCTTAAGTAGTCCATAAGTACTCTCCTTACTAAAACTATTGTTCCTTGGCATAACTAATATCTCTATCCATAAATCTAAAGAAAAAATCCAAGGTAAACCCATAAGGGACATTACACTATCCTATGCAAGGTCTCTTAACAACTTCTTCAATCACCATTGTGTAATCATCATAGTTCCTTCTTTCTTATTCTTACTTCCCTAGGTGTAGAAGCAACAACTACAATTCACTGATTATAACACTCTTCTTTCCCTCTTCATTCTTCAAGTATTCTTCAATTTCTCTCTCATTCTACCAGTCAATCTGATCATGCTTTGTTGCTACCAACCATTGTTAGGTTTTAATGTCCCCTTCTCAAAAATAGTTCCATTTGATGACCGTTAGCCTATCTTGGAGGCCCGTAGGCTAGTCGGAGGTAGAATTAGGGTTTCCTATTTTCTAGGAGGATCCTTCTAAGTTTTTAGGGGGTTGTTTGCAGGAGTTTGGCAGAATGGTTTTTGGGGTCTTTCTAGGTTTTTGGAGGGCTTCAAAAGGGTATGACATGCGTATTCATTAGAGGATATTTTTGAACTTACTAATTTTAATAAGTTACAACGGCTGCCTAGTTTGTGCTCAAACGGAGTTTGGAGTCACTATTTTTAGCAACATGCTATTTTTAGTAAGTGTTATTTTGGCAGTGCAATTTGGCAGCAGTTTAGCACTTAGTGTCTATTTCTAGCAGGGCAATATCTACAGTGGCGTCTCCAACTTTCTTGGAGCCTGTTTTGGAAAGTTGGTAACTTATGTTATATTTATATTGTGCTTTTTGGCCCCCAACACCTAGACACATATCACTTAAGTTGTTTTTAAGTATGGTTTCTCTTTTGGGCATCCAAATTAATTAATCAATTGCATTTTATAAAGCTCAAATATTTCAAGTGGAGTTAGGCACCCAAGTCCAAGTCAAAGATGAATTAACAAATTATTTTAATCTTCCTCAAATGGGCGTCCCTTGGGAAAAGTTGATTTGAACTTTTGGGTTTGGAAGAGCTATATATACAGGGCCTTGCCTCTTCATTTAGTATCCATTATTCATCTCATAAACAAAGTGTTGCCGGATTTTATCCAGGCTCTTGCTTCGAGGTTGGAAAACCTCCTAGCCTTATTAAGTTTCAAGCTTGCAAGATAGCTTCTAGCTGGATTATTGGTGCTTCTTCATTCAGAGGGTGCAACTAAGCTTCAATGGTGATGGCTTCATTTGATGTTTTCAACTTTTGGTGTGGTAGTGAGTTAGTTTCCAATTTGTGTCTTTTTTGGTGTGTTTCCTTCGATTTCATTTTGCTGGTTTGAGTATGGTTGAAGCATGTTTCTAATTGCATCTTCCTGAGGAGTTGGGCGAATTTTGTTGGTACTAATTCACTGGATTTCTAGCTTTTGGGCACCCCTTTGCTCCAGTTTTGGTGATTTTAGCTTGTGTCTTGAATTTTTGCTAGAGGTCACCCTTCCCTAGAAGGCCATCCAATTTGCTGAGGCTGCATTGGGAAGTGTGCAGAAATTAATAAAGATTTTTGGTGGAGTCTAGCTGCTTGAACTTGGACGCCTAGCCTCTAAGCATCATTTGCTTTCAGTTTGAGTTCATTTGGAAGAGTTTTGAGGAAGATACGAACATTTTGGTGATTTCCAAGGTTGCTGGTCAAAAAATCAGAATGCTGCCATTTTACATCAGACCTGGTATTTTCAATATTTTGTCTTATTTTCCTAATGCTTATCTTTGTATTTATCATGAAGATCATTGTCTAACATTTGGGCCTTCATATTGCTAAGTAATCTCATGATTCACTATAAGAGATTCAACATTGTAACACTATTTTTAATAGTACTAATCAGTGCTTTATTTTTGTACTTTGTGCTTTCATTCCCATTGAAAAGTGGAAGAGGTTGGATTGCCGCCTAGTTGCTTTCTTTGTTACCCACTGAAAAGTGGAAGAGGCTGGCTTGCTGCCTAAGCATTTACATTCATTTACTTTCCTATAGCCCGCTGAAAAGTGGAACAGGCTAGCTTGCCGCCTAAGTATTTACATTTTCTATATTGGTCAGCTTGCAGCCAATATCATTTGTACTTCCAGCATTTCAGTTTATTACTAACAGATCCCCTTACACTATACGCTCTCACCTTTCCCACTCCAGGATCTAGGTGATCAGAAAGTGAAGGGTTGCATTCAGCTTGTCATCTTTCTTGGGCTAATTGTTAACAGGTGAAGTGTTGTGTGTAAAAAATTCAAAAAAAAACTAAGGGGGATATTTCATAGGTTTAGTCTTCTATTTCTAGTAGGTCACTACCACAAATCTTTGTCTACAACTCTTAAGGATGCTTAGCTCCTCTAGCCCCTAACAAGCTGCAAAAGACGACATCAATGGCAAACCCAAAATGTTGGGTAATTCAATAACTAGGTTGTATTTAAACTAAAAACCATTATTTAGAAGGGTACCCTAACACACTGGCATATCTTAAATTGTTGGAAGCTCACTAGAAGTGCATAGCAAGTCAAATTAGTCCTTTTGAGTTGCTTTAAGAACCACATTAGTGGCATCTATCCATGCACACATGATCCAAAAAGTAGAGACAAAAAGGAATAGAAAAACATTCATTATATTATGCATGGCTATATGTTAAGAACTTAAGAGCCCACATGGAAATACATGGATGTTGCAACTATCTAGGTTAACAATGGCATCTATGACCAACTAATGCAATCATACTAGCAATCAACTTAACTCTACATGCAAACTCCCTGAGCATCTGACCTAGTGCTGCCACAGAAATTTATGCCTAGCATTGCACAACTCATGCAGTTGAGCTGTCTCATTCAATCTGCCAGGTGTCTCTCTTCTTGAGCTTTGCAGAATACTGTCCATCTGTCTTCCAGCATTGACATTCCATTATTCTCCCGTCTATGGCTTTATCTTGGATGCTGATGCTATAGGCACTACGTATCATACTTCAGTGTCAGATGCTTAGGTACTACTTGTGAAAAAGAAGTTTGTGCGCCCAACATCTTTTACACCCATAACTGCCATTGAAATATTTTAAACAATAAAAAAATCAATGAATAAAGAGATGTTCAATGATTTTAACAGAATCAGATCTCTGCAGACCTATTTTATTGTAGTTTAAAGACAATAACAAATACTTTGTAGGCATCTCTCATGACTTATCTCAAGCATTTTCTTCCTTAGATTCAAATAAAGGACTTGGCATGAATCGAAACTCAAACAGTTACCAGAATGAATTATCACAGAGGATCCAAAATAAAAAGTATGGAGCCCAACTTACGGGCTCAATTTCACATGGTATATTGTCATTTTTAACATGTTTTGCTAAATAAACTGCCCGTATAAAGTTTTCCATTCTCTCCTTGTGTGCATCTATTGATGCCATTGATGACCACGGGATTGTTTCTTCAAAAGAGTTCATAGAAAGACAGCCTCACTGTTGGCCTGCTCAAATGTCCAGTATTCTTTGCCTTACTGGAGAAATAAAAGCAACAAGATATTCATCAGCAAGATAGGAAAAAGTCCAATCTCATTAAACTGGCATACTAAAGAATTTTGAAGTGCTGTTGAGACATTAAGCAATAGACTACCAAGAGACTAATGACTATGCCATGATAATAAATTTACATAAGAAAATATTTCCCCTATTATGCTACACAAACAACTCTTAAATGTACCTTAATGTAAAGCTCATTATAAGCAAAGCTCCAAATATTGTCAATTCCAATTTCACATGGTCAATTCATCATGTCTATGGTCCATGCAAAAATATTGGATATTGAAAATGAAATTAAAGTAAGAAATAAAGAGAAAAGAAGGAATATTAAAAAAAATATTGAAAATGATTCACATTTCACAAAGTTTTCCAGCAAAACTAAGAAACCAGCTCAAAAAAGAATTGTTAGTATTTATGTGGCACAGCCATGTCTAATAAATAACCAGCCAAACTAATTTTTATTTGTAGACACTTAACAAAACAAGAAACAAGATGTGTAAGAACTTCATTTAAGGAGTGAAGGTGGACCATAATCAAGTGACAAAGCAATCAACAGTAAAACCCAAAGATCAAAAATGATCTTTCTTATTTTCGAACAACAAAACTCAACATTAGATTATTTGCATAGACAGCACATTTAGAAAGGAAACTTTTAGAATATCAGAACCATATACAGAAGTTATGCACAATTTTTAGAGGATTTGATGTGTTCCTGGCAACACATGATTAGGAAAGATGAACACTATATTCAAATGATAACAGCATAGAAGAATCATGCCTAAGCTTAGACAAGTCGAACTTTCAGTAGGCACAATTTCCATATGCAAAGTGCACCACATCATAAGCCGACAAGGAAGCTAACAATGTGCACTTAAAATAATCTTTTGAAATGTCTCATCAAAGGTGTGATTTATTTATCATATCATCTCATACAAAGTATACCACAAAAAAAACAAATTCCTCTCCTTCCAATTGGTATGAATCACTAACACAAATCGTCATCTGATTCCCTTTGGATGCAATTTCATCTTTCCCATTGCAGCTTACTTATATCTGTCTTTTGTGCTAACTAGGCTGCCAAGGATGTGCGCTATCCTACTGACCTCTTCAAACTTTGACTACATCAAAGGATGTGCGCAATTCCATTTGACAAAACCATTTATCTTTTCCTTTGATGTGGTTCACTTACCCCTATTGCCACCTCATGATACCTTTTAACCATGTCACTACAAATTGACTTGTGCATTTTTTTTATTTTTTTCTAATACGGAGTGACTCTCTTAAATAAAATGTCTCTTATTTAAATTGCCATGATCTGACTTTTCCTGAAAACATATGTGCCGAAATAATTAGTCTTCCTTGATTTACTAAATTCAAATATGTTTGTTTCATAGAGTTGTTAGCACTCTAAAAAGGACACTTATTAGACTTAAGTTCTTTTCCTTTATTTGTCAATCTACAGTGCATCCAAGCCTCAGCTACCTTATGTCAAGAATTTATTCCTTAACTTGGAATATGCAACCATGAGCAATCTGCAAGAACTATTGGTAGAAATACAAGACTTTGACGCAACCTTGCCACTTGATCAGAAATGACCATTACCAACCAAGACTTGACGTGCAAAAGATTACAAATTGATAACAAAAATGGGTATCAAGCAGTATAACCATCAAGTTTCAGATTGGATTCAACAAACTGTAACCATCATAGTATTGTATGACCTTCATTGTAGCATATGTTACAATAAAAAGGAAAACCATTCATGCAAGGTAGTTGTAACATGAAGAGACCAATCTAACAATTGTTGTGATACAATTTCTAATCCACGGAAGCAATTATGGTATGTCATGTGCATCGCAAGGGTTGTAGCATAATGAGCTTTAGCTAACAGCAAAAGTTGTAGAGGCAACGACCACCATTGATATGACCACGAGAAGAATGCCAAGGAAATATCAAACGTTCCATTGTTATAGGTTTCAAATGTCTAACTTATACATGAAAGCATTTAGTGTTTAGCATCACCTTGGAGAAGAAACAAGAAGATGTGAAGGAGTCTTGTTCTAGACACATGGGCACAAAAGTTTCGAAGATACGAGGAAAAAATTCTTCTAAATTTCAAAATAAGCTTTTGTAAAACCAAAAGCCTTCAAATAAGAGAGGTATTATCCATAAAGATTAAGAGGGTGTGATCAATAGTGATCCAAAAAGGGACAAAATGTTACCACTTGTCTTTTCTTTTCCAATAAGGGATGAAGCACCCCACTCGTCTCTTTCCCAAAAAGAAGACAAAATGCCCCACACATGACCTTTCATTTTTCCCTGAAATGGCTTCTCATTTCTTGAAAGATGAAATCTATTCTACCCTCCTATGTGTTCAGGAAATAAATAAATAATTTATATTGCATTGACTTTATTAAGTAAATCAGATTAATTTAAGCAATAAACTATAACAATGTTGGTACCCCTACAAAACTTTGTTCTTAATCAAGTTTGTAGTTTGTAGTCAATAGATCATGTTATTCTCATCATATCAACTAAGTTTTAGTCCTATAAATTTGTAAATTTGCCAAGTTATAGAATAGTATGTCTACTATAGTGGTTGCAGATTGATCACAAATAAGGAATGGCAAACTAAGATGAACCAAGCTTTTGAAGGTCAATAGCTCCAAAGAGAAACTGAAGACAATATAGTGACGAAGATTGGAAGGCAATGAAAAGGGTGAAGAATAGTTTACTAGGTCTCTATAATGTCCCCATTTTAGGGTTCTCTTACTTTGCAGTTGGTGGCGGTTTTCTAGGTTTGTATTTGCTTGATCAGAAGGGTGATTTGATGTTACCAACGAGCTCAGATGATTTAGAGGAGTTATTTGATGCTCTCAGATGTTATTTTCGGCTTCTGGTTTGGGCTCCAAGATTCTTGGAGAGAGCATCTATTTATAGTAAGTCACATGGTTGGCACCATTCATCTTTATTCTTCATCAGGATCACTCTGGTGCAATTAGTTATCGATTCCGATGCATTCCGACAGTTTCGCAAAAATGAGTGTATTAATGGTTATATCTTAATTAAATTACTAAGGTTGCTTAAAATTAATTAAATATTTAAAAAGGCCCTTAGTATTATAGCCCGTCGGATCCAGGATGAGATGCCTTAAATCATAGATGCATTAAACAGTGACCTTGCGTGTCAAAATATCATTATTTTAATGAAAAGGTCATTTTTGGAGTAAAAATAATGTTTTAATTAAAAAAGTGCATCTTAAAAAATAAGCTTCTAGTGAGTTTGGGAAAAAAGTATAAAAGAAGTTTTTGGAGCTCATTTTGGCATTCTTGATGTTATTTTTCTCACTACATTTTGGAGAGTTTCTTGAAGGCTTTTCTGGTTTGTGGGTTTGGAAACCCTAGGGCACCAGTTTTGGTAATGAAACTATCTACTCTAGCTAGAAATTGTTGAGGAATCTATTCAGGGTTTCTGCAGGTGTTTCAAAGCAAATTTAATGGTCACACTCAGTGACCAAATTTGAGGAGATTGGCTGTGTTTTCAGTTTGGAGCTTATCAAGGGTTTGAGAACAGGTAAAAATCTTCTTTCAATCTGCTAGGGCGTGGTTCCTCATTGCTACCCGTGGCCCCATCAAATATCTTCAGTTTATGGAAGTCTCAGCCTTAAAGAAATTGTACAGCATATCAAACCCTAGGCACTGGGTTATATTCTCCTTCTGAGCAATGACGTGATTATTTGGGAAGAGTCTGGAATTTTCAGAGGGGCATGTTTATCTTCTGAGTGAAGTGATTCACTTAGGCTTCTCCTGTGCATCTTATATCAGTCTATATTCAATTGAATGGTGGTGTCTCAATCAAAAGAACCTGTTCGTGGCTTTCCTAGGACAGGAAGTAGACCTTGCTAACTCGTGGATCCTCTTCCAATGACAGAGTGGGAGATTTGAGGGAAGAACTAGTCTGAAGTTTGGCATTAGGTGCATCAGAAATGAGTTACTTGCTACTGCAGCAATTCTGGGCTGTTTCTGAGCAAGATTCAACCTCCATTTACCTTGGCGATCTCATAACCAGGTCTGAGATATTTGGAATTGTTTGTAAATTGCTGTTGCTCAATCTAAAACTGCAAATAGTGGTTTATTGTTGTATATTTGGGGTCTGCATGAAAGAAAGGAGTTGCCTATACTGCTATGTATGATTTTGGTGCATAAGTTCTGAGTATTCTGCTCATATTAAGGCTCTGATAACTTGTGCAAGGCTGAATATAAATTTTGGGTGGTTTATGTCTTATCCCAAGCTCTAATATTACTGTAACAGTCATTTGTTGAGGTTCTTTCGTGCTGCTATTTCCAAGACAGTCCAAAAACAGTGCACAGTAGAGTTGTAATGAAGTCTGAAATGTATTTCTGCTCATGGTGTGTAAATTTCAGTCAAGAATAGTGAAATGAAATGCACAGGATAGTTTATGATAAGTCTGAAAATTGTATTTCTGTGAATGCAAATGTAATAACAGTCCATTATTAACATGTTGCTCCAGAATTGAGTTCTTGCATTCATCATAGGTTGAAAGTTGCGATTGCATTCATTGTATGTTGGAAGTTGCTATTGTCATGTACTCAAAAAACTTATCTTGCAAACTCAGTATATGTTTCTTAATTGACAAATGCAATATGTCATATTAAATGGTTTGGGAAAAATTATTGTTCAATTGGCAAGGGTCATTACAGTGGTATCTGAGCTTAAACTCCTGCCAGCCTATTAGGTTGTGTTGCTCTTAAAATTTTAGAGTTATAGCAGTGAAGTCCAACAGTGGAATCAGTTGGAATAAATGAAGTCAAATCAAGAACTCATGATAGAGCTTTTGCAAGTATTTCAGAGTTATCAGAAGAATCTAACGACATTGCTAGAACATCCTGAAATATTAAGACCTCTTTTAGCAAAGGAAAGAAAAGAAGACACTATGGTAGGAAAGAAAGAAGAATTGCTTCCTCGTAATTAGCAGCTTACAGGTGAAGCCAAGATGAGCGAAAATCAATTGACTGAAGAGTAATTGGTTTCTTTAGGTTTACAGGTTACAGTACCTCCTAAAATGAGCAAGAACGAAATGAGAATACAAAATCTTTGCTTCTCGTGCAAAGGACCTCGGGAGCTTAATCACCAATGCATAGGTTACAAGGCAAATAGGCTTGAAGACGAACAAATAGTCACAGAAGAGGAGGTTGAGGTTGTTCTTGATGGAGATATGATGCTACTAAGGTTGAGGATGAAACTAGTTCCTCAAGCACCTCTATTACTAAAGATAAATACATGGATCTTCACATTGATGTTGAGAACGAACAATCTACTGATTTTGAGTTTGCTAGATCAGCTACTAAGGAGGTACGGTCAAACGATAAAAATAAGGATTCTTATACAGTTTACTCCCAACAGAATGATATAATGGGCTTAGGGAAAAAGAGCTACTTATTGCATCTACAAGTGAAATGTGCACAAGTTTCTATGTAGGTGATTTAGAGATCGTTATTGATAAGCTTTGTGAAGAGAAGACGGATTCCTTTGAAGATAAATGATATCCCAACATTTTCACATGAGGATTGCAAAGCATCAACTAGTGGAAAATTTGACATTGATTATGATATGGCTCTTACACGGGAAAGCAAAACAGAAAATTTAGTTTATAACTGCCCAAGTCATGTTGAGGAGTTTGATCAAAGGCCTTTAGTGTTACAAAATTTGAAGGACCAACTTATGGTTACAAATGAGAAAGTGGTGCAAGTCTTAACAAGAATAAACATTACTCACAAGTACGTTGAAGACCTCAATTGGAAAGCTCAAATTGAGGAGAGGCAAAAGGGAGTTGCAAGTGAAGTCACTCTTACTCAATTGTACTCTATCAAAGAAGCATCGGAAATGATAAAATCTGATTACTTGCAATGTCTTATGGACAGGGATCTTGCTATCAAGTATGTTGAAGGCAAAGAAAGAGAAGCTGATGATCTTTGCTTACAATTGAGTATGGCTCATTTTTCTTTCTATAAAGAGGAAAATTTTGTTCCTATTGCAGCCATACAGGTGGTCCAAGAGCATGATGCAAGAACTTCAAAGATTAAACAAATTATTGGAGGGATTAATGAACTCCATAAGGATGAGATGTTGCATGATGACTTCAGCACTTTCCTTGTTGAAGAGGTTTAGTATGTAGATAAAGATTGGAACCGGCTTGAGGATAATTTCTCACATGAAGGTGCAGCTTGCAGCCTTGAGATAGCTGATATAACAAGTATTGAAGAAAGTTTCCAACATGCTACACTTTATGAATCAGCAGGTATTAATGAGTATTCAAAATTGGAGGGAAATGTGTATGAAACCTATGAAGATATGTAATGTCCCCATTCTTAGCACTACACTTTCCAGTGATTGATAGCCTATCCCCGGATGCACGCAGGCTAGTATGAGGTAGAATTAGGGTTTCTAGCCATTTGGAGGTTTCTATGGTGAATTCAAGGGTTTGCATGTTGGAGTTTTTCTGATTGGTTTTTGGATTCTTTTTGGGTTTTCAGAGAGCTTCGCAGTGGTATGACATGCATCTACATCTGACAAACTTTTCGGGACTTACTATTTTTAGTAAGTTACGACGACTGCTCAAAATGTGGTTAAAATGCATTTGGAGTCACTTATTATTTTTAGCAGTATGCTATTTATAGTAAGTGCTATTTTTAGCAGGGTTTCTGCAGTTCAGTTCAGTGGTTATTTCTGGCAAGTTAGTTTGAGCAGTTTGGTCTCCAACACCCTTGGTGCTATTTTTGGCAATGTTTCAGCAACTTGGTATTATGGCTAAATCTGGCAGGGCAGTTTATTCAGTTTGGTCTCCAGCATTTGAGGTGATTATTTTGGCAAGTTTGATATTTGAAGAAAATAACATTTTAAGTGAATTTTTGGCTAAGGCTTAGAGGATGCCGAATTTGATGAATTAATGTTTAAGTGAATTATTTCAAATGCTAAAGTGGACAACTTCTTGAGGAGGAAATATTTAAGTCCTTAGTAAAGTATTTTTCACTTAATAAGGTGGACGCCTAACTTGTGGAATATTGGCTTTTTTAATGAAGTCTTTTTTCCTTCATTTTGGACACCATGTCTAGGTGGCTGAGGGAGTTGAAATGAAATGCAAATTGCAATTTGATGAAGGAGAATGTGAGTTTCAGTTTGGGCGCCCTAATTGGAGGGAAAAGGCATTTTGAATTTGTGGAGAAGTTTATAAATATGAGCCTTGGCCTTCATTTGAGAGCATCCAATGAATTTTATAACAAAATGTTTCCAGAATGGTAACTCACTCGCTATGAGGAATGCATACCTCCTAGCAAAGCTTAGTTTCTTGCTTGAAAGATAGCAACTAAGATAAAAATTGTTTTTTACACTAAAGAACAGATTGAGCGTATTGGAGATGTTTACTTTGATATTTTTTGAAGTTTGTGAAGGGTTTTCTCAGTTTTCAGTTTGTTGGTTGTGTGCTTGCTATAGCACGTTTTTGCTCACAGCTCCTTACTCGATTTTTTCTGTGGTTGTGTGTATTGTTCCAATCTCTTTCTCTATGCTAGGCGCCCCTTTCCACAAATTTTGGTAATTTTTAGTGAAGTCCTTAAATTTATCTAGCTGGTTGCCCCCTTTTGATGGTTGTGCCTTGCCTGTAAGAGCCTTGGAATGCGTGCATAAAATAATGGAGGGTATTTGCTATTGTTTAATGTTCTAGACTTGGGCACCAACTTCCTAGGCTTCATATGCACTCAGTTTCATGTCAATCGGAGGAGTATTGGATGAGTTATGAGCATTTTGGTGTGATTCATGCTTGCTGGTTTGAGTTCTTTGCTTGCTGGTTTTTCATATCAGTTTGAAGAAGTTCAGATTTTTGGCTTGTTTTTTCATAGTTGGGAGGTTTGAGAAGTTTGGAGAGTCATCTAATGTCAATTGCAGTGATTTGGACAGCTATAACACTTTGCTTCTTGTAGATTATACTTCATATTGTAACGTTGAATCAATAGTACTGATCGGCTCTTTCATTTCTGCAAATTACTATTGTATTCCCACTTTTAGTGGAAGAGGGTAGGCCTCGCCGCCTAATTTACTTTCTTGTATAAGCACTTTCATTCCCACCGTTTGGTGGAAGAGTCAGGCCTCGCCATCTTTACTCTCAATACTTTGTAATTCTTCATTTGCTAATCGGCTGAGCCGTCAAACTACTTGTTGACGTGGTTTTTGTGACTGCACTGAACAGCAAAACAAAAATAGTCCGAAGGCTACTCCGTTCTCTCTTTATCAAAGTATTCCGTGTGCTAAGATTGCGAGATAGATCACACGTTCAACTCCAAGGTTCCGAATACTTAGAATACCCTCAGTTGGTTAATGTGTATTGTTGTGTTCTTACGAGGGGACTTACACAATTGTTCAAACTTCTTGCAGTTAGCAGTTGGTAGGTGATTTGAAGGAGTTTCTTGCGTGTATGATTTGGCAATGTAGTATGTTTTCCTAAAGCTAATCAGAAATATGCTGAAAATAAAAGAATATAGGTCCTAAGAAACTTGTGTTCTAGTCTAAATGCAGGATATGTGGAACTTAGTTTTGGCAGACTTCAACCAAATTTCACCTAGCCTCACATCGGACAGCTTCAGCGAAATTCAGTGCAATCTTCAAAGGGATAGCAAAAGATGTTCAAGTTAAAATTTAACATACATACACCATCAAAACGACGCATATAAGTATATAAACCACAACCGAAGTTAAACTCAAGATAATGTCCAGTCGACCACGCAAGGCGAACTTATCATCAACAAGCCGCTAGTGGTATGGAATGAAAGAAGCTACCTCAACAAAAATACCACACATCAAAGTAAACTAATTGCATGAAATTAAGCTACTTGGATCCGAAAGGAAGAAGAGACCTTGCTAGCTATTCATGACAAGACGAATTCCACCATCAATGAAAAGATCTATTATCATGAAAAGTATTACACAACAATCTCCACAAAAGTTTTCAAAGGGAAAACTTTCTTTCTTCTCCACACTATGCAAAATGTCTAATATGCTCTACTCTCTAGCTCTAGCTCTAATGCTAATGTCCAATCTCACACAATGTCTACTGTCTAATGAATTACAAATGAGGGGGACTCCCCCTTTTATAGCTAGCCAAGTCCCAAAAGACGGCTAGGGTTACAATTAATAGAGTGGCCAGAATCGTGCCACCTCAGCCCTAACCCTAAAAACTGCCAGAATAGGGAGTGGTACATTAAATGAATCAAAGATTCCCACTCACTCCCAAAATAGTAAATGTAATAAATGCCCATATTCAGTCTTCTAGAAGATCCTCGTCCAGCAGTGCGTTCCCATTTGCCTTCTCTCTGGCTGCAAACTCCACGAATCTGCGAAGTACAGCCTCAACTTCCTGAACTGAAATAGGCGGAATGCAATCTAGCTGAAACTCTAACACTGTGACTGAATGCTCATGCCTTGCACAAGATTTTCTCCAAGCAATCAAGGAGTCCTGCGTGTTCTGGATCAAGGTGGAGAAAGTGGAGGTGTTCTCGAAATCATCTTGTACAAAGGTCCTTACCTCTGAGAAGAAAGGCACCATCCTACCCCTCAAATTATCAATATTAACCTCATCTGGATTCAGCCGACTAGCAAATATGGTTTCAAAAGTATTTTGAACTCCATCAATAATATTGGCCATGGCCTTGTGTATCCTTGCTGAATCCGCCTGTGTCGCGTCGAAGAAACCACGCCCCGTGATAGCCGAAGAATACCACCTAGAGAAATCATATCTGTCATTCTCCTAAATGATACCTCCATCAATCAGCAATCGCAATGGAACATGCCTCAATGCCTCAAGACGCTGAATAACCTTACTCTGATAGATAGAAGCGTCGCCCCAAGCATGATCCACTACATCCATCCGTGTCAAAATACTAGAGGCCTGCTGAAAAGCAAAAGCAAGGTCCTCCATAAACTTCTCTGTCTCAACACGAACCCCTGTGACCCATTTGTCTGCTTCCTGCACCATCTTCCCCAACTCCATCAATCCACTGATTGATTCTCTAGGTATCTCTGCTGGTGGTTCTATCACTGGTATATCCTGCCCTCGAGAACGAGATAACTGCTGTACATATCCAATTAAGGCCTTGTGTTCTCTTTTCAACTTCTTATACTTCCCTTCTTTCTTGAATAATCTATCTTTGAGGGCAAAGTAGGAGTTATCACACTCCTCTACAATCTGCGCACCAGTGGGGCGTCCCAAATCCAAAGTCGTGACCACATAATTCTCAGGTACTGCTTCATTTCGGTCACACCCAACTCGTGGCACGGCTACATGAAGAGTACGGGAACCATCCTCTTCAGTGGAGATCTTTGAAAATTTTCTTGCTTTCTTCTTCTGTGGAGGTGCACTGATCCTGTTCAGAAACTCTTCCATCTCAACTGCTGGATCAAGCTCCTCACTGGGGCTTCTTCTCATTCTGTCCTTAAGCCAATCAGGCACATCATACTGTATATCGAAAGGCTGCTGTTCCTGTGCTTCTACCTCTCTAACTTGCTCAACCTCTACATCATTCTGGCGAGGCTCATCGTCCTCAAGTGGCTGAGTGTCACCTGACACTATATCATCATCATCATTCATGGCCGCCTCTAACTCCTGCTGAAACTGAGGATCAGTAATAGTCCCCTCATCGTCCTGCTGATCAGCCCTAACAGGTGCGTTGACGCTCTGGCCAACCGATTCTCTCCGTGGAGGCTGAATATTATCCTGTACCACTTGCACCTGATTCAGTGCATTCCTCTTATCAGCAAACAAAGAGACCTCCTGTATACTTGGAGAACGTGTCTCCAATGGTGATGCAACTATAACTCATGGAGGTTCTGGCTGAGTAGGCTCCTGTCGTACTATCTCCTTCCTGGACTCTGGTCCTCGTGTAATTTGTTTCTTTCTGCCAGTAGTGGGCGTCCTGTGATCTCCCATCAAGTTGTAAGTCAAGGCAATTGACCTACTCTTCAACCTGTTCACACGCCTATCAACCCATGCCCTAGTGAATGTCAGGACCGGGATAGAGAGCGTGTCCAAATCTGCAATCTAAGGCTCTGACCAATCTGGGGGTGGAAGTGGAGTATCTCTAACTGCTGCATAGTCTGGATGGACAACGTCCATATCCTCGTTCACCTGGTCTGGAACCGGCACAACCTCACACTCCCTGATCAAAGTAATAGGTAACCGAGAAAACATCCTTTTCCTTACTTCAATCTCATCAACTGCATCAGCCCAATAATCCTCTATGGTGGCCTTATATTTAAACTCCTCTGATAGCACCCATTTGATGTTATGATGTGGGTCATAGTGCTGTCGGCTAGTATGATATGAAAAATGATAAAATTGAAGTTCACTTTCAGCCTCTCTAGCTGCCTGTATTGAGGGACACACCTCATCCGAGTTGCCCATGACAATAGGGAATTCTACCCCTCCTTTCTTCTTCTTCTTTTGAATGTTATCAAAGGCAAGCAATTGCCTAGATATCTCTAACATTAAAATTCTATCTGTTGGGTACTTAGGCAGCCTATACGGGTACGATGAAAAACCTTGCAGCCTAATGTAAGAAAATTTCAGAAACTGTATGAACCAGCACCCATACCTTTCAATCAACTCCTGGGCCTCCCTCGAGATTCTGTGATGCAACCGCTCCTGAAGCATTCTCGTAATGTACATGGTGAAGGAATCGTTGACACGCTTGAAGTGAGTTGTGCTCGCCAAATGCAACTGCGAACAAGCAACATATATCTTAAACTGGTGAGAACCACAACCGACAGGCTCCTTGTAAGAAATTCCTCTGTACTTCGTCATCTGTGCCAACATATAGATAATATAAGAGCTCATGTAAAATGTCTTCGTTCTCCTCAAGCTCAGGAGCTGCTCATGTAGATTATCGCTGATCATCTCGGCCCAATTGACATAGTCCTTCCCTTCCAGCACGAGGTTGATGTAGTAAAACATCCAAGGCTCAAAAATGAATGACTATGGGCAACCACCAACCCTGCTCAGCATCATGATGAGATCACAATACT